>MNCI01006676.1:136929-153367 GCA_015680685.1 Gnetum montanum | reverse complement strand
TGTACGGCTAGTCAAGGAATCGGCTGCTTGTCGCAACGCATGAGTACGACTTGATTACGAGCATTGGCTGCTTGGTAACCCAGTAGCGTATTCCAGGATTCTGCGCTTGGTAATCCCAGTGGTAGTCCAATGTGTACGGCTAATCAAGGAATTGGCTACTCATTGCTAGGCTAGAACGTGTGATAAGTACGACTTAGTTACGAGCACCCATGAGTGTGCACGGCTAGCTAAGGAATCAGCTGCTTATCACACTTAAGCTAAATAGGTGCCTCAGTACGACCACTTTGAGCACTTGCGTTACGTGTGGTGATCCCAGTAATGATTAGCATTTGGTAAGCCACAGTTGCATAGTTTAGGGTGTGTCCGGTAAGTGGGAATGGATGCTGACGCTAGTTAATTTAGACTTAGGACATTAGTTAGAGTTATCTTAGTTTCTCAACCCTTCCCTTTCATAGCTTAGAAGATAAACCAAAAAATACCAAAAAAATCACATACCTTAGACTTGCTTAACCATACACCATGACATTTACAAGCAAGCCTGGGAAGACAATGAACGATTAACCCCAAGTGTTTCTTGTGGTGTTAAGGCATTTAGTTTGCGGAGTTCGACCGGATCACGCGTGCTCGCTCGTATTCGTATGGTTGAGTGTAGGGGTACCTCGCCACTCATCAATCGTGACTCATCATACCCCCATGACTAAATGAAAAATCATCCTCGAGTTCCTTACAAAAGATTGGGAAGGTATGGAATTATTGACTGAATGACAACTGACGGTGACATGGAATGACAGACTCAAAGTGCCTAGTGAACGGATTGACAAACGTATTACAACATTGGTGTTCATAACCATTGTGGCGAACATTGTACATAGATGACATCTAGACCCTCATTTGATAGCTTGAGGAGAGAGAGAGAGAAAAGAAAATGAGGCACTTTGCTACCGATGTTGAAAATGTGCACACCATTGTTCATCCATGGCCTCATGATCAGACATTTTCCTTATGTAAATGTTCCAGCTCCAGTCCATCCTAAGTGCTTCCTCCTGTCCCAATCCATTGTTCATGAGATCGCCATTTGCACATACAACATAATCATGAATTAGCAAGGATAGATAAGATATAATGTAGTTGATACCTTGCCTTAATATGAAGCACTTTAGTTAGGTTATGGGTATGGAAAATACTGGGTTAGAGGTTTGTAATTGATAACTACCCAAGGTGTAGGGGTGAGATAAGTAATGGAATGGAAAAATTTGTGATAGGCCCCCATGACTAAGAGTGAACCTCTGGTACCAATAGGATGGAAAACAAAAGAAAAAGGAAGATAAGAGGAATAACAACGATGAAGCCAATAAAAATGCATAGAAGGGTAGAGAAAAAAAATATCAGAGATGGGGTGAAATGAAAGATGGTTGATTGCAAGAAATGTTTAAGGGAAAAGAACTTAACAATTGCACCAAAAAATAATGCTAGTGGGTCCTCCCCAAAGCAGGCTCATGCCCTTTATGCCCTGAAAAACCCATAAACCAAAGAGTCTATAGGCTCTAGGAATGACATATGGAGACAATAGTTAAGAACTCACCCACAAGAATTTACCAAAGAATAACAATGCGTTGACCCAGATATAGACTAATCATAAAACCAGCAATGAAGTAAAATATGGGAAGTAATATGGAAAGAGAAGAGAGAATGGAATGAAACCCCAAAATCAATGTTGTGTAAAGTCCCTTGTGTATTATGTAGTTAAGGTGACTTAATAAAATTTAGTTAAATCTAGATTCAAACTAACCACATCCAATGACCTCGCATCAACATACTTGACCAACCCATCCTCCTAAAGTAGCAAGAATGCTTCCACAGGGCCACCACCATTCCAAAAAGAGAAGAATAGAGAAGCAGGAAGTGGGGAAGGATCTTAGTTAGAGGGAACCTTCAGGCATGGGTAACATGTCTTTCCAGTGCCATAACCAGTGCTTGTAGCCCATGTTCCTTTATTATGTCTAAGGGGTGTGCTTTGAATTCCCACCAATTTTTTTTTCTTTTTTGAGTGGGAACCATACCATGGAAAGACTTATTTGATTCATTCAACCTCCTAGTATTAGTCGATAATGGAATGACAAAAACCCTATGAAAAACATTCAAGTACCCAAGAGAATAGCTAGCACAAATATGTCGAATCCCCTTGAGGTCACATCCTTTTCAATCCATTTGAATCTTTCCTTAGTTTGAAGAATATCAAGCCACCAATTCATTAATAGGGTTGCTTAGAAAAAGGGACAGTACATTTCCAAAACAAAGGGAGACCATAGAGTTGAATGTATGAATGGATGACATGGACTCATTGCCTGTTTTATCAAAAGAAACCATATCCTAGTATCACCATTAAAAGTCAAAGGTAAAAACCAAACATTAGCAATCAACACCATTGTAGTACAATCCACCATGATGAGCACTTATTATATGACTAGTGAGAATAAATAAAAAAAAATGTAATAGAGAAAGAAATAGTAAAAATGTTAATGATGGTGTAAAAAAAAACAAGTAAATATGAAAAATTTGTAAAAGGAAAATGTGTAAAGTAAAAAAGACAAAAGAAACTAAGGGCTTAGAATAATTAGCATTAGTGGCCATCTCCCCCATGACTGAGTAGGGCTATTCATCAATAGAGGTAGTGTTAGTACTAGTTTTTTTTGGGCTCATGGAAAGGTTTGGTTTGCTGGATGTTGACCAATAATTTCTTATCCGGGCTTTCAGGTTTATAGATCATCATGGCCCTTGAAGGAAAAGTTTCATGAATGATATAAGGTCCTTCCCACAGCATTTAAAATTTAGTTTGTTGTGGCACATGTGTGAGATTCCAATAAAGAACCTTATCTCCTGGTTGGTATTTGACTTTTCTAATTCTTAGGTCATGACATTGTTTGTTGAAGGCCTTGTGCAGGTCATTAGATGACAGGGCGGCTAATCAGTTTTCATTTAGCAAGTTAAGATTCATTAACTATTCTTTCTATGCTAGATTGAGGTCAAGGTTAAGGTCACATGCTATAGATAGTGTATGGAGCTTAGCTTGGATTGGAAGTGTTGGAAGTTTACCGTACACTAACTCATAGGGAGAATAGCCTATAGGGAGTTTCCACGTGGAGCGGTAGGTCCAAAGAGCATTGTTTAGTTTTGTGCTCTAGTCTTGCCTATATTTGCGAATGGTTTGTGTCAATATTTTTATGATTTTCCTATTGCTGACTTTAGCTTGATCATTCACTTGAGTATGATATGGTGTAGTTAGTTTATGCTCAACTCCTAAGTGTTGCATCAACTTCCAAAAATTCGCACCTGTAAAATGTATACCATTATCAGAAATAAGTGCATGAAGTACCCCAAACTTGTTTACGATTTGTTATTGAAAAAATTGTGCAACGGTAGATGATGTACAATTAGTAATAGCGGCTGCTTTTGCCCACTTTGTAAGATATTTAACAACAACAACAATGTATGCTTTTCCAGTGGACATCGGTGTAATAGGCCCCATAAAATTAATACCCCATATGTCAAAGGGTTTTAAGAGTTGAATCCATTGTTTTGGACCCTCCATTCTAGCAGTCATTCCCCCATTGTGTTGGCAGAGCTCACAAGATTGGACAAAATGATGGGCATCTTGAAATAATGTAGGCCAATAATATCCTGCAAGTAAGATTTTAATGGTTGTTCGTCTCCCAGTGTAATGACCCCCACAAGGACCTTCATGAGCATCTTGGAGAACTCGTAATTGATTTGCGTCGGGAACACACCATCAAACTAAGCCATTGGAACATACCTTGTTAAGGTGTTTGTTGATTTCTATGAAATATTTGACTTAGTGGAGAAACTGTTATTTCTTTTTAAGGTCCAACCCTTGTGGTGTTTCTTGCGTGAGAAGATAAGTAAGAATGCTACTATACTAGTTTGTATCTATGGGTGATTGATTATTTATTACACCTACAAAAAGGAGTTCATTAGGGAAGTGATCAGAAATTGGGTATTTGTCCTCTTTGTTGTCCCATCGTAATTGAGATAAATGATTAGCAACAACATTCTTGGTGCCTTTACGATCGACCATCATAAGATCAAACTCTTACAAGATTATGAGCCATCGTATGATGCAAGGGCTCACTGTTGGTTTATTCATAAGGAATTGAATTGCACTATGATCTGTGTGTACAAATGCCCTATAGCCTAATACATAGTGCCTAAATTTTTCTAGTGCAAACACCACAGCCATTAACTCTTTTTTTTGTTGTGGTATAGCTAAGTTGTGCACCAGTAATACTTTGAATTGCATAGTGAATGTAATAAGGACATTTTTGGTCATCTAATTGTGTAAGTACAGCTCCTAAAGCAAAATTGGATGCATTAGTCATTATATTGAATGGTCTGGACTAGTTAGGAGCTTGTAGAATGGGTGTTTCTACGAGCTTTTGCTTCAAGGTTTGGAAAGCTAGCTCACATTCCTTGGTCCATTGAAAGGGTACGTCCTTCTTCATTAATTCTACCAACGATTTTGCAATCTTTGAAAAATTTTCGATGAAGTGTCTATAATAGCCAGTATGTCCAAGAAATGATTAGATGTCTTTTATAGTTTCAGGTTAACGAGTGATTCCTTAGATGACTTTAATTTTTTTAGGATCTACCTCTATCCCTGTTTTTGAAATTTTATGCCCTAATACAATGCCGTATTGGACCATTAAATGGATTTTCTGCCAATTGAGCCTTAGGTTGGTTTCAACACATCATTTTAGTTCCTGTTCTAATTGGTCCAATGCTTGTTCAAAGTTCGCTTTGTAGGTGGAGAAATTGTCCATAAAAACCTCCACACCATTTCCTATTTGCTGTTGAAATATACTGAAAACCAAACATTGAAATGTTGTTGGAGCATTGCACAAGCCAAATGGCATCTACCTATATGCAAATGTCGCCCAAGGACCTGGGGTTGTAGTTTTGGCATGGTCCTCTGGTGCTATTTGGATTTGATTGTACCCACTGTAACCATCTAGAAAACTATACTAACAATGCCCTGCAATGGTATCTAAAACTTGGTCAACAAATGACAATGGAAAATGGTCTTTAAATGTTGCCATGTTCAGTAGCCTAAAGTCTATACACATCCTTCATTTACCTTCCTTTTTAGGCACAATGACTAAGGGACTAACCCATTCACTGTTAGCAATGGGGTAGATGAACTCAACCTTTAGAAGTTATTCAATTTCTTCTTTAACTACTTGCTTAAGCTTTGGGTTCAGTCGTCTTTGTGATTGTTATCAAGGCTTCATAGAGGGGTCAGTGTAGATTCTATGTTGGCATATCCTAGGATTTATTCCAGTTAATTTAGAATATGACCAAGCAAAGGCTTTTGACCATTTTTTACCATCTTCAATAGTTTTTCTTTTTGTTGAGGAGCGAGCTTAGCATTAATGATTACCAATTTTCTAGTCTTGAGAAATTCATGCTTCCTACCAGTGGGCAATGATTTTAATTTGAGGGGCTCTTTTTTGAACTCATCAGGGATTTCCAACTTCCCCTAGTTGATATTTTTGGTGTCAATACTTGGAATTTGGCGATGGACTTACTCTAATGCATCTATGTTATTAATATAGGCACAAGTCAAGCTCTTAGTTGGTTCCATGCATAAAGTTGAATTGCTCTTTGGGTTAGCTATCAGCCGCTAGGTGCCTTCTTGTCTTGTGGCTATTACATATAGGCATCTTTGTATGTTAGTTACTTATGCACATTGGTTGCATGTAGGCAATGTTAAACATTGTACAAACCAAGACTTCTACAGGTAGTTGCACCTTGTGTCACTGTATGCAATGCATGGAACTTTCTTCTTCTCGATCTTCCCAAACACATTTTCTTTTGATATCTCTAGGGAAAAATCACGTATTCCTAGGCGTGCATCAATCGTACTTAGCCATGCTCTTCCCATTATGATTGGGAAGTCCCCCTTACAGTTGTTGACTTGGATCACTAGGAAATTGGCTGGATACGATCACCCATAAATAGTGGTGACAATGTCCTCCACTAGTCCCAATGGGATAGTGATGGACTGGTTGGCCAACTCTAGATGGATGTTACTCTTTTTTAGTGGATGCAGGTTCTAGGATCTATACATTTCTTGGAAGATTAAATTAACACCAGAACTTAAATCCAAAAGAGTTTTACAGGGCTCATTTCCAACAATTTGCAAATAAATAAGGAGACTCCCAAGATCAAAGAATTTCTTAAGAAGATGGCCAACTTTAATCCAATCAGTGATGGCATGGGTTAACATGAAAATATGTGTTGGGTGCAGCTTTTGGTTTGAAGGAAGCTCCAAAGATTCAAATGATAATGAGGTGTTTGGATAATTAGCCACTTGTGGTTGTAAGGACTTGGTTGGACTATTGGTTCTAAAGAAAGGTCTCTTCTTTGTGTAGTTGTCTGAACTAATGGTTGGTTGAATATTAATAGCCCTTGTAACGTTACGTTGCTATGGCTAGGTAGGAAGCTCGCCCTACATAGTTGGAGCAGGTGGTAATGGAGCTGAAGGTGAAACAGATGTGAATAGATGAGAGAGATAGTACGTATGTGGAACATCACTCAGAGAAGAAGAAGTTCTATAGTACTCGGGGGGTTGGTAGTGAGGCTGAAGAGCAACATGACTAGTAGAGTCACGTGGAGAGATTAGTTGATGAATGTAATACCTGTATGGGTTGAGTTGATGATAAGGGTACTATTGACATGGTGGTGGTATTCCCCATGATTGTGGATGTTGCCACCATTGATACTGTTCATTCAGTTGCGGTGGACCTCCACTCGGATAATATGTCAAGGGTTGGTGGAACTACCTTGGGTTACCTTGAGGATAAGGTAACCTTCTGGGTGCTTACTGTCTGTTCAATCATGGGTTTAGTGCATACACCATAGAGTCTTGCAAATGTGACACTACTGTGCAACATCCCTTAGGATGGTCGTATTGGAAAATCTCACATCTGCCATCACGATCTGTGTCCGAATCCACAACCTCTTCAATGATGGCAATCTTGCCCTTACCCTTGTTACGTGCATACTTAGCTTCTTTCTTTATACTTCTCTCTCGGTCACTACTTTGTTTTTCAGACTCCTCTACTATTTTTAGGAAAGTTTGAAATTTGTTTTCTAGGGAGTTCCACATTTGATCTACCTTTTTTGATACTTCTGATGCAAATTTTTGGATGGGCAAAGTCTTTCTATCCATCATCTCTTCAAGTGGTGACTCTTCTTCATCTTCGCAAAATCTAATTTCCTTCTTTCGAAGGGAAGGATCTCTGTTATACTCCTTCACATTTTCTCTTTTCCTCAACTCACCTTCCTCCTTGGCAACTTACTCCAATAATCTTTATATTTGATGGGCTCTAAGCTCGGATAGCCTTCCTTGGGCGTAAGTCCCAAGGGTTCTTCACGTTTTGTACCTAAGCTCATCTATGAGATGACATAGTTGTTTCTTTTGTGAGTAACCATGGCCAGGGAAAAAATGTAATAATGAATAATATCAGCCCATGGTAGCATCCAAGGGTTCGTGTCCTCCTTGTTTCCATCCTAGGATTTGCTTACGCAGGTTGAACACTTGGGAGTACATTTGATACTTATCATTGAATAGCTCTAACATGGTACTTCATCAACGAATGGATTCTGGTTCTAAGGACCGGTACCAACTTTTTGGTTCTTTGATCAGTGTCTATGGAAAAAAATTTAGCTTTTGCCACTCATTTTCTATATTTTGCAAGGCACATGCATTGTGGAATGCTTGTAAATGATTTTAAGGATTAGCATTGTATCCCCCTTCAAATCGTGGGATGTTATTCATGTCTAGTCTTTTGATCCTACTATCTTTTTGGTGCCTTGTTGGGATCCTAATGACCTCTATTATATCTAACATACTTTAGGTGGCAAGTAGGATTTCATCGTGATCATGCTGTCTATGGTGTCTATGATGCCTATGTTATTCCCTACTTTCCCTTCTTTCGTGATGTCTCTCTGGAATGCCCTTGCCCCCTTTCTTGATTATTTTTTTTGTGATTTCTATTTTGCTTACCCTTTTCCTCATGGTCTTTCCCTTTGTGATTGCATTTAGATCCTGAAGGAGAGGGAGAAGAAGATGATGGAGGTGAAGAGGAAGGAGGACTAGCATCATGGTGGCACCTATCACCTTCTTTTTGGTGGTTGCGGCCTCGGCCGCAGTTACGATCGGAATGTTCGTCATTGTTATGTGTTTGTGTTCCTTTTTCAGTCCCTTTGTGTCCATTGGTACCAAAACCTGGGTTATGAATAGTTGAGTGAAGATTTTGATACACAATTCCTTGACCAAAGTCAATGAAAGGAACATCGTTTTGTGGAAAACCTCCCAAGACAGGTTCATCACCCTCGTTTTTACTTAGGACATATGGGACATCCTGAGACCACTTCCCCTTCATAGATTTGTAATTTCTCTCCTATTGTAAATCCCTTTGGCATTGTGCTTCTATGGGTCGATAATCTCTCAAATCTTGTTCATGCACAATGTACCCTAATTGTAAGTGCTGCATATTGATTCGTGTGAGAGCACGAAGAAGCATGCTTGGGATTAAGCGATCGGGAGGTAATACTATGTTACCTTCTAAATCACACCATTGTAGTTGTTCATCTTAGTGGAGGATAAAAGTAAAGTTTGGTATATACTCATCAAGATGAGCATATACCATGCAAAATTGTTGGGGCACTAGCGGATCATCATGTGCACCTTGCTTATGATTATTCATGGTTTTAGACCTAGTCGGGGAAGCACTCTCATAAGAAGAAGGAGACATAATTAATTATTCAGTGTGCGATACCCTTTTCTAGTGATTGTATGATAGTTAACTCTAAGGGTTCATCCCAATGATGGAAGGATTTCCTAAGTTCTAATCAGTGCACAAACAACAAAATCCTTGACAATGGCACGAATGATGAGCGGTGAGGTACCCCTATGCCCAACCATACAAATACTAGCGTTCATGCATGATCCAGTTGAACTCTGAGGATTAAGTGCTTATGTGCCTACATGGAACAAGGATGAGTTATGCAGTTGTTGTCTTCCTAAGCTTACTTGTAAGGCACAATTGTATGGTTAAGTAAACTTGAGGTGTATGATTTTTATGCTTTTCTATATTTTCTATCTTAGTCTCCTAAGTATGTGCAATGAAAAGATTTAATTAACTAATGGGTTTTATAACTCTAATGTGAATCAAATCCTAACACTAGCATCTATTCCCACTTTCCTGACACATCCTGAACTAGTGTAAAATTACTGGGATTACGAAACGCTAGTTGTGATTAGGTTACCAAGTGTTCCACGTATGTTCAAAGTGGTTGTGCTAAGTGTGCTAATTCATTGATAATTGATAATTAATAATTCGATGAAAAATCATTAAGTAACTATTGAAAGCATGAAATAATAGTAAATAACATGAAATACAATAATTAAGCTATTCTAAATGTTTCAAGGTTTATCACATAGTTCATCTTTATTTCTAGACACAAGGTGTGCTCAGGTACACAATGCTCAAATAAAGATCCGTTCACTTTATGACTCCTACTACGGGCACTCAGAAATAATTCTAACTCTGGAATAGAAAAACTATAAGAGTTCGGCTAAGGGAATGAAAAACTAATCCCTAAACCAAGTGCCCTTGTCTCTTATTTATAGGCAATGAGACAGGCTCCTATGTAGGAGATTCGATATCACTTAGTCGATCTAATATTGCGCATTTGATAATGGGATTAAACAATATCGTGACTCATTAATAGGGATTAAACAATTTAGTTCTATTCTAGTGAGGGTATGTTGAGAGTCTAAGTGGCACATGGTATGAATCATCAATGACATCCATTCGATCATCTTGTATATAAGATCTAGTCATGCCCCTTTTCTATGTCATAGCACCATCCTCATAACTAGTATATCAATGAAATCTTAACATTCTTTCCTAGTCATGCTTCTTTTCTTCTAGCTTTTCTTTTTATAGATCTATTCTCTTCTTTATAGGTCTTCCTTCAACATCTTAGCAACTTCCATCAAGAGGGGGCAAGGTTGTACCCATTTTTTGCCTCACTAGTGAAAAATATAAGTGTTGGTTCAACATTGCTACATCTATTTAGGGTATCAAAATTCCCTAAAATCATCATTAGAAAACATGTTTTAGACTCTTATAGGTCTTTGAGATATGTTCTAAGCCATGATCCAACATATGAACATTAGTTTTAGTGACTTTCAGCACAATCGAGAACATGAAAATTCTAAGTGTCAATTGGATGACATGATGTACGCATCAACATTACTTGCCTTAGTCTCCATTGCATCATCTTACTTGAACTTATCTCTTGCCTTCCATTTTAGCTTTTTCAAATTTCCAATAGCAAGTGTACATAAGTCTCAAGATAATAAGCATCAATTTCCATTAGTTTTGATAAACTGTAAAAGAAATGAGATAGGAAATATTTCTAATTATGACTAGGTGATGTTGACAACATTAATTTCCTTAGTGAAATCTACAACATGCACCACAATTTTATCTTTTAGCCACATTTTTTACTTCTTTGAATCTCCAACAATGAGTTTACATCAAACCTGAGATGACAAGCATCAATTTTGATAATTTCAGCAAGCTTGAGAAGAGCTAAGGTAGTACATGAAACATGACCATTATTCTAAGTATGACTAGGTGACACTAATGAAAATGTTAGCATCATATACCTTAGTCAAATCTTTAAAGCACATCACAAAGTTTCCTTTCAACCATAGTTTCAAGCTCATGAGACACTTGATGTCCATTCGACATTATCATGGAATGTTCAACATTAGTTTAGGTAATGATAGTAGCTCTTAGAACCTCAAAGTGTCAACTTGGACAATAATACATGTTCAGATACTAACATAGATGATGTTAAGGCTAACATTAGTATCACTATATCACATTGCATCATTATGCATGCACTTCAAGTTTCCATCAATGAACTCTAGTTAACTACACTTGACTTCAAGATCAACCTTGGAAACCATAACCCTATAAATACTATACCAAAACTTTAATTCAAGTTCGATTTCTAGAGATTTAGAGCATTTTTTTGAATTTCGAGAGATCTAGAACACTAGCACTTACATCCACTATGTTCCTTCATGCTTCACTGCCATCTTAGCATTCATTATATTCCGTGAACTCAATCATAATGTCTATGCAACTTGTAGCACATGCACACATTAGTGAAAATGTCATTGGATCATGTTGCATTATGTCACCTACACTAGTTTTACTATCTATGGTACGAGCATCACCTATAGAATAGTTTATGAAAATGTCCCTATTTTGATCCCAAATTAATTCCAAATAGTGTTGGCAATCTGTCCATCCATAAGAGGTTAAATTTCATGTTTAAAATCCTTAATTTGCTCATAAAGTAAGTTTCCATTAGTAGTTTTACTTCATAGTTTCTATCTCTCATTGTTATAGCACTTGGTCCTTCATAGGAGGTGAATTCTATTCATCTATTTAAATTTAGCATTTTCATTCTTTTGAAAGGGAACATAAACCTTTTCCCACACATTGTGTTTCCCATTCTCTCATTAATTTCATATGTTTTAGTCATTTTCATTACTTATATTTTATTTTATATCACTTGTGATGAGCAACGATGCCCAACCATATGAATCACAAAGCATTTATCCACAACCTGGTCAAACTCCACGGACTTCATTGTTTCCAGTACACTAGCTCTTTAGGAAGTGAATTTAGCCTTAAGGTCAATCGTTGTCCTCACAGTTACACTTGTGATGTACATTGGTATGGTTAAGTGTAACTGAGGCATCCAATTTTTATCATTTTGTATTTTATATTTTAGTGCTTGAAATGTAGATAAAAGGAGTTTAATTACCTAATCTAAATTACTAATTAACTAATCCTAACATAAGTATCTGTTCCCACTTTTTGTACATGTCCTAAACCCACGTATTTATTGCTGGGCGACCAAATGCTACACTACTGGGCATACCAAGTGATAACACTACTGGGATTACCAAGAGAATACGTGTTACACTCGAAGTGGTCATACTTATGTGTGTAATCTATCTCTCTTAATTATGTCATTAGTGTAATAACTGAAAAATATTTGATAACTAATTGAAAGTATTTAATAAATAATTAAAAACATTAAATGCATAAATAAAATAGCTAATCTATCCAAAGTGCTGCAAGGTTTATAAGAAAGCTCGTCTTTATTGCTGCACACACTATCGTGTTCAGGTACAACAATGCTCAAATAAAGATCCATACACTCAATGACTCCTGCTGCAAGCACTCAAGGAAAAAATTCTAACTTTCGAATGGAAAAAATGTAAGAGCTTCACTACTATTGAAATCTTGACCCCCCATAAATGTGGCTAGTAGACATGTATTTATAGGTGATGGATAGACATTGCATTGACAAGGCCTTATTGACGTAGAATGAAATGCATCGATGAGGCCTCATCGACATAGCCAACCAATGAAGACTCATATCGCCACAACTAAATGGAAACTCATCCTTGAGTTCTTTTACAAAATTGGGAAGGTATGGGATTATTGATTGACTTTTCTTTCAACAAAACAAACTTGACTAACTTGACAAAAAATGGAGTGCCTGGGTGTACGAATCAACACATTACAAAAAGTGATGGTGTTTAGGACACAAAATTGAACACCATGAGACAAATCTTCAAAAATTGGACAACACGTTCCTTGATGATGTGAAGCTTATTGGAGAAGATCAAATGGTCCAAGGGGGTGGTGGTTCCTAAGGCTCTATGAAACCTTCACTGGCTTTGCGCACTGGCAGTGGTTGAGGCAACTGTGGTTGTCCTGCCACTGTTGCAACTTCAAGTGGAAGGCGAAAAGCATCTAGCAGTGCTTTCATTTTCTCCTCCTTACTCCTAGGATCATGCATCATCCACATAGCTTCCACAATGTGGATTGGAACAGGCACATCCCAAGGACACGAGATTGTTGGAAATAACTCTTTGACATTGACGAACCAGGCAGTGAGCTATTTGCATTCAATGTTGAATGCTTGCACTGTGTTCTTTAGCTCTTAGTAGTCATTCATCCGTCTGGCTAGATCCTCAGCAATGGATTTTTGATCTATGAATCGCCCTTTGAGGACTTCGAGTTTAGCATTAGCGATCTCAAGCTTTTGCTTGGTGTCCTTGTGGTGTTTGAACTCGACCTCATATATCAAATACAAGCTAGCTACCTATTTCTCCAATTCTGACTGTGACCTTCTGGTTGTCAGCATTACCAAGTTTGCATAACGGAGATTGGCCAACTTCATATACTTTCTCATATCTTTAATCTACAACTCCTTTAAGTTGGTCTCTACTTTGTTGTAGGAATCAATCCCATTAAGGATGGGATACCACATCTTTCTTCCTTGCTGGAGTTGCTAGAGGGCTTCATTTACTTTAGCCTTTGCCATATGGATTTATTTCTCATTAATTTCCTTTTGTAAGCCAACATGGTCCCTGTAGTGATTTTTCACTCTCTCAAACTTGAGAGCTTTGTTCTTCTAGGTAGCAATTTCAATGGTAGAATTTTGTCACAAGGTGCATACCTCCTCCATTAATAAATTACAATTCTCTACGGCTAATTTCCTTAGTTCAGTGTTCACGCTGGTAAGCTACTCCTACTATTGATGAATGAGTTCTTGCATTTGATCTCTCTGAGCATCAACATTTTGCAAGTGATGATTTTGCACAATCAATGCTTCATTTTCTTGATGCATCTGATTTAAGTCCTTTTTGATTGAGTACGTTTTAGCTTCTACCATGGACTCTTTGAAGATGACCATTACTACTTCCTCCTCAGCCTTTTGAAATCATTCTTGAAGCTATTTGATAACTTCATCTCTTATCATTTTCAGGTTAAGGATTACTTGTTCTGCAAGTCAAGCATGAAGTTCAGCAACCTCCACAGCCAAGCATTGATTTTGATCTTGGGCCATGTCTAGTTGCCCCTCCAAAATGATGCATCTACCCCTTGCATTTAGCAACTTCAAATAGGTTGCAGTGATGTTCTCCAGAAGATCAAAGATATCCAGAGTCTGTTGCCTAGTTCCTACTAGTTGTTTGTGCTAGGCTACATTCAATTTCTCATTGATCATGCCTATGGACATTTGCACATCCTAGAGTGAAAATACGTCTCATACAAACACTATGGGTGCATTTACTGCTTCAGCTACATGGTTAGCTACCACTTCCACCACTGTCTCATGTCCTTAGTGCTGCATCACCAAGACAGTTGCCTCTTTACCTTCCTCCAACCTCATCGAGAAAGTGGCAGAATTCCCAAAGATTTCTGGGAATAGATGATGTGTTGCTAATGACACCATTACCTCCCAAGCGTTGGGATCCAACCTTGAAGGCAAGTGCATTCTTTGGGTAGAGAAAATGGAACTACCCCTCTCCATCTAGCTAACTATTTAGGCCACCTCATTAAGGTGACTCATTGTTGGCCAATACATAGATGGATTTGCCCCACTCGTTCCTGCTTGCTACTCTTGTTCACTCAGGAGCTACTCTCAGAGTTATTGTAGTTATTCAAGGATTGCACAGGCCTCCAGTGTTGTCTCCTAAGTGGGTGGTGGTGCCAACAGCTCCTCTTCTTGAATGGTTGTTGGCATTTTTTATTTCATGATTTCTGCCTATGAGGACAAGGGAGCATGCTTGAGAGTGTTATTTGAATAGTAAACAATATTTTCCCTCTTACAAAGTTTCTTGATAAGGCATGGAAAGGGCAAGGTCTTCCTTCCACATTCATTCTCCTTGAAGTGCTTCTTAATCTCCAAATAAATCAGCTATGGAAGGTTAACTGGAAATTTTCTGCTTAGAGCGATGCATGCTTGAGTGGAGAAAGTAGTCACCTTGCTTAGCCTCATTGTTGGATTGTGGTGATATGTTGTAATCTTAAAATAAATTTGCTCTATTAATGTAAGCGTGTCATACTCCTTACGATCCACCTTGTAGCATCGTTGAGTCCACTTTCTTTTTGCCTTAGGATCACCTTTTGTTGATATCTCTACTAACTATGTTTCAATGTCTGGCAACGCTAGTGCCTGTGTG
Organism: Gnetum montanum; assembly: GCA_015680685.1. Classification (NCBI taxonomy): domain Eukaryota; kingdom Viridiplantae; phylum Streptophyta; class Gnetopsida; order Gnetales; family Gnetaceae; genus Gnetum; species Gnetum montanum. Next base: position 138,216 of record MNCI01006676.1, on the reverse strand, counting down.
ATAGCTTTTGCCGAATAGGATAGTTGAATGTCCTTGATTTTTACAATGGACCCTAGCCTTCAGCAATTCCAGAAGAGATAGGTCTCTCCCATGTACCACTCCCCACTTGACGTGATGACTAGCCACATGGGAGAGGTTTGCAATTATGTCCTAACATCCTCTGAAGATTTCTTCAAAAATGACCCAAATTTTATTTCTTGAAGAACCAATCTTTAGATCTCTCGGGACTTGATGATGTTTAGGTAGGCTTGAGTTAGAGTGACTTCAAGCTTTGGCACAGGTCCAGGCACTTCTCCTTGTTAAGATTGTTTTATAGGCACTTCTTCTTGTAGAATTTTTCAAATAGATTCCACTTTGGGCTCCTCATGAAGAGGTCCCATTACATGGATTGCCTCTTGTTATTCTTGGCCTTGTTCATGTTGGCCCCTTCCAGCTCAAGGTTGCTTCTCCCATGCTTGTGAGGGTTCTCCTTCCTGCGGATGTTTTTGTTTGGGTGCCATCTATAATCACAATAGAACCATAGATTAGCAATCATTGTGTAACTTTAAAATAATTGGGATACCTTAACTCTTGAGGGTAGTTACACTTGGCTAAGTTGTGATTATGGCTAATTTAATTAACTCAATGTATGCCTTATCATTGATAAATCATCCTAGAGATTGTTGGAATGGTTAATTTGGAAAAAAATGATGTTTATGTATGATTAAGGTTACTAACCCTTGGGGGAGTTAGAAAAAATTTCCGAATTGCATTGGAAACCTTAAGGTTTGTTGCCTCCATGATAAAGATCTTACCTCCAGTAAGTGCGGGATCGAAAAACGAAGTGATTTGGACAAATGGTTTGAAAGTTATGGACTTTGGAAGGTTTTGGGCTCTAAAAAAATTGCAAAAATTCCCCATATGTTATGAGAAAATTACAAAAAATTCCAAAGTTTTTGGTGGCATATATAGTATTTTTGAACTATGTCGACAAGGCCTCATTGATGTAGCTATTGACCACCGTTGACTTTGGTCAAACTTTCAAAATACAAGGAATTTTTTGATGAAATTGGGATCAAATGAAAGCTTATAAGACCAAGAATAGTATGAAATCATGAGAAGAGGGCATTGAAGTTTATAAATTTGAAAAAATGGAGAAAAATTAATTAATGGATGAATGCAATGAAAGATTAAGGAGTATTAAGTAATTTACACATTGGAAAATACAAAATATAAGATTATAGCGATGTCAAAGGTAAGGAACCTTAACTAATCAAAAGCTATGCAAGTGGGTTCTCCCCATAGTAG
>MNCI01006676.1:107260-128744 GCA_015680685.1 Gnetum montanum | reverse complement strand
GAGGTATATGATTTTTTTTTGGTCTTTTTTGGTTTTATGTCTTCTATGCTAAGAGCAAAGGGTTGAGAAACTAACTAACTCTAACTAATGTCCTAAGTCTAAATTAACTAGCGTTAGCATCCGTTCCCACTTACCGTACACACCCTGAACTATGCAATTGTGGCTACCAAACACTAATCGTTACTGGGATCACCACACGTAACACACGTGCTCGAAGTGGTCATACTGAGGCACCTAACTAACCTAAGTGTGACAAGCAACCGATTCCTTGACTAGCCGTACACATCCATAGATGCTCATAATCAAGTCGTACTCATCCCACGTTCTAGGAGATAAGGGGAGAGAATCTAATCGCGATGAGTAGCCGATTCCTTGGTTAGCCGTACACATTCGTCAATGCTCGTAACCAAGTCGTACTCATGCCACGCTAACAACAGGTAAGGAATAACATGCAATAAAACCTATTCATGTACTACAAGGTTTATCCACAAAGCTCATCTTTATTGCCGTACACAACTTGCGTTCAGGTACAAAGTTGCTCGAATAAAGAACAGTTCACTTGGGGGACTCCTACTGTGGGCACATGGAAAATATTCTATCTCTGGGGTGATCAATCCTCCAGAGCTTCGCTACTTCTAGCCTAGGATGGGAAATGAGGGGAGTGCCGCCTCTTATTTATAGATTTGGCAGCGGATTGCGATATTGCGTACATGATATTGCAGGGGACGACGTGATATCGCGTACGCGATATCGCATGGGATGCGATATTGCGACGCCCATGATATCGCGTACGCGAGACATGTAAGAAGTTTGTGAAAAACACTTAAACACTCAAGCAAGAAGAAGAGTACAAAGACTATTAAGTTTCCTTGAAGTCACACCCTTTATAAACCTTTGGATCATTCCTAATTCTAGAACTACCAAGGTCATTGATTAATTAAAAGTTTCTTTAATGAACAAGGGACCTCAAATTCCCAGAACAAGGAAAATCATAGAGTTCATTGGATGGGTGGATAATGTGGACTCACTACCTGTTCCATGAAAAATAAACCATGTCAAAGTCATCAGACATCAAAATTCAAAAATAGAAACCAGACATTGACAATCACACATTAAGCACAAGCCATCATTAGCAAACAACAACATCAGCATTGTGTCTTGTGATAATAAAGCAAATTTAGTAGCAAAAATGAGAAAATATCACACTTAATCAAACGAAACATAAGAAACAAAACAAAATAAAATATATAAGAAAGTGTAAAATAATCAAGAAAATTTAAATGTACTAAAAATGGTATACAATTAGAAAAATTTCAAAATAAAAAATTTGTAAAATCAAAAATGTGAAAAACAAAAAGGTAGAAAAACTAAGAGGTCATGGTAATGGTTAGCATGGATGGCCTTCTCCCCCATGATTGAGTTGGAAGGAGAAGATTCGAAAAATAGAACATTGGTGTCCATCAGGTGAGGCAGTAATTACATTGGCCTATCTTGGTTTTAGGAAAGGTTTAATTTGTTTTGTTGGATATTGACCAATTGCTTTTTATTTGGACTATTAGGTTTGTAAATTATCATGGCTCTAGAGGTAAAGGTTTGATTAATTATATAAGGTCCCTCCCACAATGTTTGAAATTTTTCCTTTTGAGGTACATGTGTGGGGTTCCAGTAGAGGACCTTATCTCCTAGTTGAAACCTTACTTTCCTAATTCTAAGGCCATGTTATTGCTCACTGAATGCCTTGTTCACCTCATTCAAAGATAGGACCGCCAAGAGATTTTTGTCTTGCACATTGAGATTGATCAATCTTTCCTTTTGTGCTAAACTTAGGTCAAGGTTTAGATCATAGGTCGTTGAGAGTGTGCAGAGTTTAGATTGAATTGGAAGCATTGAAAGTTTCCCGTACACTAACTCATAGGGAGAATATCTAATAGGAAGTTTCCAAGTTGATCGGTAAGCCTAGAGAGCATCATTAACTTTTGTGCTCCAATCCTTCCTATATTTGCTAATGGCTCACGTTAATAGTTTTGCAATCTTCTAGTTGGTTACCTTTGCTTGACCGTTGACTTAGGGGTGGTAAGGTATTGTTAATTTATGTTCTACCACTAAGCATTGCATTAATTTCCTAAATGTGACACCTATGAAATGAGTCCCATTATCAAAAATTAGTGAACGTGGCACCCCAAACCTATTTACAATATGTTGTTGTATAAATCTGGTGGCCATGTAGGGAAGAGAAGGTAGCCTAAGAAACTCCATGATCAAAATCAGAACCAATTTGAATGATCTTATCTTTCTAGTAAGTTGAGAGGATTATGGCAGCTCTCCCTTTCCCACTAATGTGGGATGTTGCAAGAATTGATGGGTAAGGAAGAAACCAATGGGCTGAAAGAGATAAATGGTCGACTAAAATCTTGATTTCTTGAAGGAGAACGAAGTTAAAAGCAATATTAAGACTGGATAGAAAGTTACCTACTTGTTTTCATCAAAGCCTATCAATAAGGCCTTGAACGTTCCATGACAGGAGGTTAGTGGGGAAGCAAAGGGCATGTCGACTGAGAGGTTAACAGGAGATTCAGAAGTCGAAGTATAAACTTCCATTGTTTGTGAAAGGAGGGTAAAGGAGTTGCTGGTAGTAACGGGGGCCTCAAAAGTGTTTAGTGAAGAGGAGGTGATGTAAGGAAGGAAGCTTTGACACGTTTCCTTCCATTGCTTGTCACAAACTCTTCACCTAAGATGGAGTCCTTGAATGACTTGGAGGGGATGACCTAGGCCAAGGTGTGTGTACTTGACTATGGCATTTGTATCTTGGAGGGGCTAGATAGAGAGGAGGACTTTGGAGCTGTTTGGAAAGAGGATATGAATTTAAAGGATTCTAAGGATGGGTAGGACGATGTGTTTGGGGAATGGATTTTTAGGGGTGCTATAGATTATTTCTTCTTAGTTAAGAAGGAACACACCAAGATATGATGCTTGGCCCTATGATAGTAGCTACATGAGTTTGGGAGACAAAAATAGTCTATTTTTTGGGTAAAAAGTTTTCCATCGGCTGCGAGGGTTAATGAGGTCTTTTTGAGAGCTATATCGAGTTTGATACAATAACGACAAATTTGAGTTCTATTGATCACAGTGCAATAGTCGAAAATAATAGAACAAAGGATGCTCACGATGTCTCTCTTTACAGATGAAAAAATGGGTGGAAGATTTGGCAATTCTACATAATAGGGGATTGTGTTAAAGGTTGGGTTATTAACATTAAAGTCAAATCTTCAAGCATGCACTATTAGAGTTGCATTCCGTGATGGGAAAATTTTTAAAGAGAGAGCTTTCTCGACCTGAGAGACCTCAGATAATTCCACCAGAATAAAGTTTTGGGCATAGTAACGGGCATGAGAAACTTGAATGCCTTAGGGCTAAATGAGGTTTTGGATTTGCATGTTGATACTCAGAAACCTCGGTAAAAACCTCACTATTTGAAGAAAAAGAAAGCACATTGCAAATTCTATAGAAACCGCATCAAAAATATCATCTAGAAGAAGAAAATCGATTTTAGGCAAGTTAAAGGAACTTCCCTTGAGGAGCAAAACTAGACGAATTTCACATTGTGATAAACAACACCATAGCCTTGAAGAATAGCACCTTCAGCCATCGTACCAACCCACTAGGCAAGGGTAATAGCGACTACACTAATAGCAACCTTAGAGAAACCCCCTAGTTGCTAAGAAAACACTCAGCGAGTGACAGGGACACCCACACCGTCGATGCGAAGCAACGAAGCCCTGCACCACCACAAGATAGTAGCAACGCAGATCCACCCAGCCGCAGTGCAGACCAAGCACATAGTACTGTGGCAATCGTAGCAGAGAAAACCGCGGAAAGTTGCTGCCACAAACCCAAAGAGAGGCGGAGCAGCAAAGAATAGAAAATTGTAGAAAATCATAGCCAAACCAGAGCAAAATTGTAGAAAATCACGATTGGGGTTTGCAATAGCAAAGAACAACACCACAATTGCTCACCACTGGTCACAAGGTGAGACAAAGCGGGTTGCGGCAGCGTTGCCATGGGTCATGGAGCCCAGAATCGCTCGACGATGCAGCGTCGTAGCAAAGGGAAAGAATCAAGCAAAGAGCGCCAACGGTAAGTAGGGATAGGAAAAAGTGGCAGGTGTGTTTCCAGAACTAGAAGGAATGAAACATGAAGATGGATATCACAGCATTATCATCCCTTGGTAACCATGTGAGATTAGAAATATATACCACTACTCCGTGAAGAGTATATTGGTAGTTTACAAATTACAATAAAATCTTAGAGAGATTAGGTGAGAAGGGAGCAATATATCAAGGAATGGGAGAAAGTTCCAAAGATAACTTCAATTACTTGAATTGCAACCAGCGTGAATGTTTTTTTTTATCGAGATGAGTTTTAACGTGCAAACTCGTTTTTGTTTAAACTTTTAGTTCTTGTACCTGAATTTTAATAATTAATTCATTAAATAAGATATCAGCATCTCTTGACCTCTTTCTTTGTATAATATCTTGTGTACTCTGGTTTTTTACTTTTTGGGGTCGACACCCTCTTTGTATAATATCTAATTTTTTAAAAAAGTATCATGTGATTCGTTCTAATTGACTAATTTGGAATTCCAAACATAGGAGCATCGGGGCTGGAATTGTTTTCATTTGTTTTCTATCGTAGAAAAAATTAAGGTGAAATAGATGATACCAAGGATCTCAGAAGTTCGTGCTCAAGAATCTTGGGTAGTACACCACATTGGAAAATAACAATAATCGACTTTTTTCTTGGATGTAGGGAGGATGCCTGGAGAAATTGAAGCCATGGATTTGCAACTGAAAACTAGGTTTGGGCAACCTAACAAACATAATGAGTAATATAATACATTTAATTTATTTGCAAGTTAAGTTAGTTTGCTTTGGACGTGCAACGTGACAAACACTTTCATACATTTCAGGTAATTCACATTTTCACATCAGCAAATTGCATTGATTGCTTCCCTTGCTGACTCCCTGAATTTTTAATAATCCTCGTGATCCCATTCACATTTACACCTTTTCCTACGGTCACGCATTTTGCCCTAATTTCAAGTCAGAAGCACTTACAAATTCTACTACTAGTGGTGGACAGCCAGTAATGGCCCATACCTGAGTCATATTTTTTTCCGTTCGCAGCAAGTTTGGTGGAATCGGTGAAGCAGTGTTCATCAAATTTGAGCAAGCAACATTTGTTATATTTTCCCTAATATTACAGAAATAGGAGTAATGCATGTGGCCAGAAGCGGTGATGGAGGCGGAGTTTCATGTCTGCGATCAGATCAGATTCAGATGAAACCAGTCGCCAACGTAGACAAAGTAAAGGATATACGCATTGCTGTGGCAATTATTATATACGTACGCACAGTACCGAGAGAAGCAACTGTGTATGCATTTTCCTCGTTGGAATTATTGGGCTCGCATATTTCGATGTTTCCACAAGAAATTACATGGACTGTTTGCTTGTGCGAGAGAAGCAACTGATAAGCGAATTAATATAGTTATTAATAATACAGCACTGAACTTGAGCGGCGCCCCCTGGTTTTTAAGTCTCGGATTTCATGTGAATGGTGTTATGTATCAGGAAACCAAAATACAGGTAGGTAGGTAGAGCTCAACTTGAAGTTGCAAGTGGGGAATCAATCAGTCTGTCAGTCAGGGACTTCGGCAGGATTCTGCTAGAACGGATGTGCTTGAATGTTGGTCATTTGCGTTGCAAACCCACAAAAAACAATTCAAGGACTTCACATAACCCACAAAACAGCAGTCCAAAACCTCGGCGTATATCTGATTGCAGGATCTTGAAGGGGAATATACAGTAAAATAAAGCATGCATGATGATAAGTCAAAGCCTGAGTCTGAGAACTGCAGCAGCTCAACGTTGAAAAAACAAAAGTATGGAGTTTGGCTGCAGCCTCCTCTGGATGGACGTGTCCGCGACGGCTGAATTCCCAAGCGAGTGCACTGCCACCACTTTGGAATTGCAGAAATTGCACAAGATTGACCACAGTATTATCCTGCAATGGATTCCATTTATCATAGTTGTACAGTTCTTAAAATAATTTGATCCAGCCACTGGGTCTGAGTCTGAAGTGAAATTGGGTGGCGTCAAAAAGCTAAAAAGTTGGTACTGTTACTGCTACGTGGAGTGTGCCATTTGCAACTGCAACTGTAGTGCATCGTGCCTACTTGAGGATCATGTTCCAATCTAGGCAAGGCAAATAGACGAAGAAAACTTTTGGTAGTCAACCTGATTTTATTAATTATTATTAGGGTTTCAGAGTTTGAGTTAGTGTAAGACCACTAGTTCTTGTTGGTTGCTTGGGTAGGCAGATGAGATGGAATCCAATTAAGTAGTGGACTTGTCACGGGTCAAAACTCAGGACTCTGTCTCACCGACGACATGGCAAATTGGCAGCGGCAGGATTCTTGCTCTGTAAACTAAAAGGCAAAGGCATTCCCCGAGATGGTCCCAATTTTTGAGATTCAGATACACACAGAAAAGACATTGGTTTAGTTTTTCCAAGGAAAATATGACAGCCACGCCATGAACCCACCTTTTTCTGGTGTTTTTGGCGACTGAACAGAAGCAAATAATAATAGTAAATCCATTTACTTACTCAAACCAATGAAGTCAGTCGCGTCGCATCTGGGGGCGCCTAAATTTTGGCGGATGTCAAGGTCCCTGCCAGAAAAGAAAAAGAAATGAATTTACAGTTCGTTCTCGGTTCTCCAAATGAAAATGAATATGCAGCGATCGGTGTACTGAGAAGAGTGATGAAAAAGCAAAGTCGCTCTTAATTTTTGTTGTAATGGAAAAATTTGGAATGCGCTTCCATGTGAGGCCGGACAAAAATCGCACGTAGCTGGGGCCTTACGTTGAAATTTTCATGTTACAATATGGACTTTCGACGGACGATAAAAAGTTGCAGGCGGATTTCATTGCTGTAATTCGAAGCAATGAAGATTTTCCTCTCTGGAAAAATCTCGAAAAATCTTATAAACTCTGTATATAAAAGAATATGCGCACTCATGCAGACACCCACCTGTCATGCATAACATATAAAGTTTTTAAATTCAGTGCGATAAACCATCAACATAATTAATGCTATGTTTCATAGAAGGCACTAAATGGTATTTATCAACATCCTTGCAAAATCAGCAGGCTGAAATTTTTATGGAAGCACCCTTCCCTGTAACACTGTTAGTGTCAACATCCCTGACCGGCTGCCGTAGAGAGCATCTATCTAATTAACGACCGTGCACTAATAAGAGCAGAGATGAAATACAAAGTTTTCTAAAAATCACAAAAAACCTTTCATTTTCACTCTGTATAATACTTTTTTTTTGAAGGGTTGGGAAGCTGCAACGCATAAGTTTACTGAAAGCTTAATGCGAGCAGCCATAACTGGGAGTTCAGATTTGGTTTCATAATGATGATGATTATTATTATTATTATGACTACGATTAAGGATGCGGCATACCCATCTTTGCCTGATGAATTGTTAGCAGTGGCCTTGGCCTAATTCACGCCGCCAAGGCCGGCTTTTGGGGCTTTGCCAGATCTCTGCAGCAGCATTTCTTCGAGATGTAGGCAGCAATTTGCAATGCCAACATTGGAAGTAACGCTTACCTGTACACGGAAGAAAGACTTATTGTCTGCAGTTTTTTTTTTTTTTTTAAACTTTGAATTGAATTTGCATGTGGTCCGCCAAATCCCGAGGCACTCACCCATGTTGCTTGAGTTTCTCCATCACCTCTTGTTATTTAAGTTGGCTGCTGGGTTTCCTCGGAAATCCAGGCAGCAGCAGTAGCAGAGAAGAATCAGGGTTCAGTTCAAGTATTTCATTATTTCTTCTCCTTGTGATTCTACCGAGGCTCTGATTCAGATCTGCGCTCCATCAATTCTCACATGATTGGGGCATGGCTCCATCTTCCGCTTCAATCCTGTAATCATCAATGCATATCCTTGCTTCAATTCTCTTCCACCGTCGCTCAAGACAGGTATTGCATTGTGCCTGATTTTGCAGAGTCTGCAAATTCTTAAACTCTGTTCAGAGTAGTGTGTGTGTATATATATATAGCAAGTATTGTTCGGAAAGATTTGTTAATGGCATTTTTATTTTTTGCACTTGTTGCATCTGCAGCGGCTGGCATTGTTGCGTGCTTGCCATTGTTCTTGATTCACAGAGGTGAAATATCTCATCATTTACATTTTGGAGAGGGAAGTAACAGTAATTTTGTTGGGAGGTGGGTAGTACTGGCACTGCTCTTAATAATGGGATTGGGAAGCGCAACAAACACAAGAAGTGGTGAGAATCTTGAAAGCATGCTTTCTGATTACATGGGAAGCAAGGGCCGATCCAGGTCAAACAAGAACTCGACGCGTTTGGTTACAAGCCTAACGTGTCTCCAGTTTGGATTTGCTGTGTACGCAACTTTTCTTCTGTATTTCATGATTCCCACCGTAGATTTAAGAACCAGTAACAGTTCAAATGTTTTATGGCCGGCTCGGATTGCTCAGCAGTGGAGGGATTTTATCAGACATCCCCATTCTCGTGCTCTGGGTGAGGAAGAAATCTCAAGCCCTTCTAAGAGCGAACTGTCAATCCCTTCCAAGAGCCAAGTATGTGAGGAGGAGGCCATAGATTTTGAGCAGAAAAAGTCCAACGACGCCAGAATGATACGGCTCAAAAGAGAGCTCTACGATGAGATTCTGGCATTTCAGAGGCAATCCTTCGGAGCCGAGACTCTGGAGGAGCTTATGAGATTACCTTCTTCATGGAATTCGTTCAACCGAACTCCCAAGATCACAGTCATTCTGAATCATTTCAAGAGGAAGACCCTGTGCGCGCAGCTTGAATCTCTCATGCATCAAACCGTTCCTTTTCACAGGATCTGGGTACTTGCATTCGGTAGCCCCAATGAAGGTTCACTGCGAAAGATCGTGGAGGCCTACAACGATACCAGAATCAGTTTCGCAACTTCTTCTTTTGATTTCAAGTACTACGGCAGATTCCAACTTGCTCTGCAGGCCGACGCTGACTTTGTCTATGTTCTGGACGATGATATGATTCCGGGTAGAAAGATGCTGCAGATTCTTTCTCATGTTGCAGGAACTGAAAAGTACAAGAATTCCGTGTTGGGCAGCATTGGAAGAATACTTCCGTTTAGGCAGAGGGATTTTACCTTTCCCAGTTACCGAAAGTTTGGAGCCAAGGAAGCCGGCCTGTACTTGCCTGATCCAGCCTATGACATCATGGTGGGGAGAATCGTGCAGGTGGATTTTCTGTCCAGTTCCTGGTTCTTATCCGCGGAGCTTGTCAAGACATTGTTCATGGAATCTCCCATCACGTTTAGCACCGGTGAAGATCTTCATTTGAGGTATGAATAATTCCTTCTGAATCATACACTCCTGTTTTTTATTTTCCCCCCTTTTTTCTTCCCTACCCAGCCCTGTATTTTGTGCCAAGTCTGCTGACCGAATTTCTTTAGCAGTTGACCTCAGTTTTCATTAAAATTGCCATGATCCTTTTCACCTTGAATTACAAAGTTGTGTTTCATTTTAAATTTGTTTTGGCTCTGTTGCGTGGCAGTTTCAGGTTTTAGCTTAGCTTTGTCTGAGATCCTGTGTTCGGTGTTTTTGCTTTTGAAATTTGACGGATAACAATGGTGCTGTTCTGGCAAATTTGAATGCAGCTACTTGTTGCAGAAGTATCAGAATGCTGGATCGTTTGTTCTACCCACAAACCCAAACGACAAAGAAACATGGGGGGACAGCGAACACAGGCTTGCGTACGTATCAGAAACGACGGTGATCCACAAAGATGTAGTGCAGGTACGAGATGATCAGTGGTGGAGAGTATTCAGCCGGGGATATGTCACACAGTGGGCTGCAATGAATCCTCAGCGGATCGATGCTCTGTTTTATGCACATTCGGTGGATGAAGTAAAAGCCCTGGCTCCTCTTCTTGCCAAGTTCCGTTCAGTGGTGGGCAGGAAAGCATTCATGGTTGTGCCAGGGGGCTCGCTCTGCTCCTGTGAAGAAGCCACTGCAACTTTAGGCTGGCCCAAGTTCGTTTGCCGTGAGAGACGCTTCAAGATCTTCGATCTAGAGCTTGGTTCTGTCACCAATGTTTTGCATTCCGATACTTCTCTGGTTCAATCCATATTTGCCAGCATGAAAGGCCTCATCAAAATCCATAACCCCTCCGCTGTGATTACAGTCGCAGACATCGATCCCAGAATCAAGGAGGCCTTGAAATTGGCAGCCGCTTCCAACGACGACGGTGTGAATTCTACTGTTCTCATTCAACTGCCTAGACCTGTCGTGCCCAAAGTACTGTGGATGGCTGATTTGAGGCCTGGAACGCTGTCAAGTAAGCATTCGTTTTCTCTGCTCTTCTTTGACTCCTCTACACTCTTACATTTCACACCTCTGCGGTTAACAAAATACGCCAAAGTTTGTTTTTGTTTTCCAAATTTCCAATCTGAGTATCTCCGTGGGAGGTTTGAGTATTCCAAATTTCCAATCCTTGAGATTCCTTTTTCTAGTCTCGACGACTAACCTTGGGCAGTTTGAGTACTCCAAGATTCCAATCCTTCTGCCATCCTCATTTCACGTTTGCCTTGACGTTCGTGGACCCAAAGATCGAACCCACAAAAACCCGTGGCTTCAAGCTGCAAACAAATATGACACTAGCCCAAAAACGCAAACCCAAAAGTTGTTGTCAGTCTGCTACTGTTAGCATTGGTAGAAAAGCAAAGCAGGGATCCCACTTCCGACCAAACTTCCATGGACGACATGCCGTTTTGACAGGCTTTTCAACTTCACTTCAACAAAATGGGTTAGTCCCACAAAAAGACCAAGCAGATTTCGTTTACCTGCAAATTTTCCCCAAGATCTTTACAATTCCCGGTCAAAACTCACTCACTCCCAGGATCAAAACTGGCAAACAGGTGAACAAACCCACATGCCTGCAATCATTCGAAACCTCATTACAACGACAGATCCACAAACCATTTTCTTTCTTCATGATACCAAACTTCATCCGCACCGCTGCGGCCTGAATTTCCGTGGGCAACAATGAATTGCAGGATGGAACGACATGAAGATCTCGGTGAACGTGGTGACGCAGAACCGAGCAAGATCCCTGGCCCGTCTGCTGAGCTCGCTGAGCCAAGCCCACTACGTGGGCGACGAGATCTCGCTCACATTCAACATGGACAGCGGCGTGGACGCAGAAACTCTGAGAGCCGCGGACGCCTTCGAGTGGCCTCACGGACCCAAAACTCTGCGTCGTCGCATAATCCGGGGGGGCCTGATCCGGGCAGTGAGCGAGAGCTGGTATCCATCCTCAGACCACCATTACGGGCTGCTCCTGGAGGACGACATCGAAGTGTCCCCATTTTTCTACCTGTGGCTGAAATACGGTCTGCTGGCCTACCGCTACGATCCCGTAACCACGATCCCAGCTCTGGGTTCCATCGCTCTGTACACTCCTCGCCTGATCGAGGTGGTGAAAGAACGTCCGCCCTGGAACGCCACCTCTTTCTTCGCCAACATTCATCCCAACACGCCGTATCTGCACCAGTTGCCCTGCAGCTGGGGCGCTCTCTTCTTCCCTGAGATGTGGCGCCAGTTCTACACTTACATGGGCGCCCGCTTCACGGAGGACGCCAAGAAGAACCCGGTCCAGATCCCCAGATCCCGGACCAACGGCTGGCAGGCCTCCTGGAAGAAATTCCTCATCGATATGATGTACCTGCGCGGCTACGTCAGTCTGTATCCTAATTTCCCGGCCCAGGCCAGTTTCTCCACCAACCACATGGAGCCCGGCGCCCATATCAATGCCTCCCACAACAGCCTGAGCCACCGGCGCCAGGATTTCGAGGTGCCGCTGCTGCGCCAGGATTTCCGGGAGCTCTTGCCCGCCTCCAAACTGCCTCCTGCCGCCAAGCTTCCTGTTCTGAATCTGTTCAATCAGCCTGTCAGCCTCCGAGCTCTGAAGGCCGCCGGAGCTAAGCTTCAGCAGGATGTGCTCCCCTGCAATGCTTCCGCCGTTGTTGTCGCAGATCCCGTCACTGGTCTTCCTCTCCACTGCGCTCCCTTCTGATCATGAACATGATTTGTTCCTTCATTTCTTCCTTCGTTATTGATGCATTGATTGATTGCTTGCCATGATTTCATGTAATAACTACTACGACAACCGGAGAATCGCATCCGCTGCTTCTGCAACTGCAATTGGTTGCAGGCAGAGTATAGTATAGCCGTCCAGGCCAACAAAATTACTGCTCTCTTGGCTCTGCTTGCCTTCAGCCCTCTGTATCTCTAGCTCAATGTTCCATTCCATGACGGTCCTCGTATAGAACAGGACTGCTCATCCAAGTTTACAAACGGAGCGGTAACTAAGTTCCCTCCTGAATCCGAATCCGAATATTTCACTCTTCCAATAAATGTTTTTATTACAGGTAATGTCCATTATTGTTTTTGCTTTTTGGGTCGATGATGGAAAAACCACCCGCTGTGCTGTGGCTGATGAATAGCAGAAATTAATCCATTTTCTAAGGATCTCGGTATACGCTTTCTTATGACATTCTTATTTTTATTGAAGGACCACTTAGGACCTGCAATGTCATTTTCTAGAATACATCACAAGTTCACACGCCTTTTCCTTGGTTCGCCGATTTCAAGTTTGTATATGGTATATACAGGCTCTCATTCAAACACTTCATCCATATTTTCACATGTTTGAAGTAATAGCTCGAGTGGATAATCCTACAAACTCAAACCAACATAATACGTTAATAACCAAATGATTTTGTCCAAACAATAAAGAAAGAAGCAAGTCAAAATGAATCCCTAGAACTACAATTTCTGTGTTAACTTTTTGCAACTTTGAAAGCTTAAGACCCCTTCCTTACCACGTTTTCCTTAAGAGGAGAAGTTTCATTTGCAAAATGGATTCTTAACTAACAATTTTATAAATTGTTAATAAATATTCTATTACTCGAAGGTTTCTTCAATCTCATATGTTTTGTCAAAGGAAGATATTATAGAAACTTCATTCATCATCATCAAGGAAGATATTATAGAAACTTCATTCATCATCATCATCCTACTCTTATCCAAATTACATGCAACAACTATATGCGTTCTTTTATATTAGAAATTGTGTAGGCTAAAATGTGTTCCATGTCTCATGTAGTGTTGCTTGGTTAGTGTTTATGTTCAAAAGTCTTGTACTTTGTGGTCCATGTGGTCTAGATTATTAGGAAGTTTGAGAGTCATGTACATAAAAAAATAATAAAGTTTACAATATAATATGCACAGTGGTTGTTGTGCTTTTTTAAGTTCCTTGCTATTGTGTCAACATTGTCAAGAAGATGCTCTTTGGTGGATTAGTGGCATTGAAAGCATTCATGATTGTGTCAACATTGTCAAGAAGATGCTCTTTGGTGGATTAGTGGCATTGAAAGCATTCATGAGGACTGCTCATTCATGTGCCTCAATTATAAGTGCAATATTGGCCACTTTATTGCCCATGCCCTCACCTTGTATAAATATGTGTTCTTATGTTGTTAATTTTTCTTAAGAGAAAGGCATCATATTTGTGCAATTTTTGTGAGTAATTTGCATTCTTTCTATGTTGAAATTTTGTTGAGCATTTTTGCTCAGACTTTTCTCTCATTCTTTCAAATGATTTGTTCACAATAATCCTTCTAAGCTATCAATTCTCTCATGCTACTCATATTCTCTCATTCAAAGCTCACATTCTTACATTTGGCTCTCATTCTCTCAATTGATCTGCATTCTTGTACTTATTCTCTTACTCTCTCAATTTCTTTTCATAAGCATTTCTCATCTAAAGCTCTCAATTTGATCAATTTATTGAGTTTTCATCAATTTTAAGGGTTTGAAGTAACTTTATTGAAATTTGTTGATTCTAAATGTTTTGATTCAATATAAGTCCAAATATTGATGCTTTGGAGGAGTTTAAATCATTCTAAAAGTTTGTAGACATGTTGTTATCTTACTTTGTGCATAAAGTAGGCCCGAAGTTGTTCATTTCACATGTTTCTGGCATTCTTGCAAGACCACAACTCACCACAACTTGTGGTGAGCTCAGTTTTGAATTTAAGTCAAATCACAACTCATTATTAACTCATGGTTGGACATCCTCCTAGACCGTGGCCTGTGGTCCACTTATGATTGCCTACATATCAATCACAACCTATGGTTAGCTTGTGGTGCTTTGTTTTTTTGCAAACCATAACTTGTGGTTTGCCTTCTAGACCACCACGACCTCCATTTTAGCCTTAGCAGTTCAAAGAAAGATTTTTGGTGTCAACCATGACTCATGGTAACCTCATGATCTCTGACCATGACACTTGAAAGAGATACCATGATCCATGGTATCCTTAGAGTTTGTTTTTTCTTTGTTTTTCAATCACCATGACCCATGGTGAATTAACCATGACTTGTATTGTAATACTTTAATTGCATGTCACTTGTGGTTTAGCTTTTGGTTAATTTTTTGAGGGAGTTTCCAACTAAATTTTTTTCCATCAATGTATCTCAAGGATCTTATTTCACTATTCAAATCTCCAATAGTGGTATCGAAGCATCAATCTTTAGAATGGCAAGTAAGGAAATTCCTAGGTGTATCTTTGTTTTCAATGGTTTTTAGAACTTTACCTTTGAACTCATCTCATGAGGTCATTATTGTAAATCAATGAAGTACAAAAGTATGTAGAAAATGGTTTTGAAGTCCTCAATAACATTGAAGCTTTGTTAAGATAAGAAAACAGGGATTAGAAGACTACTCAAAAGCAAAACTCCCTTGCTAAAATGATTATTTGTACATCTATGTTTGAGTTTATCGGTGCTAGGATCATTATCAAGAAGACATCCAAGAAATGTTGGGAGGCATTGCAAGAGGAGTTCAAGGAAGATTTAGCAAACTAACAACCTAAGAAGCTTATAATCAAGCCAAAATTTTATAATTTTAAAATGCAAAAGGGTGGGTTTATGAATCATTTCCTTAATATCTTGTTTATTATGTTGAGAAATTTAGATAAGTATTAATGTGATTACTTCATGGGGCAAAAAGTTTAGAATGTCATTCATGTTTTGTATAATGACTATAGGTATCAAAACTTTGTGGTTATCATAGTCCAAACCAAAAATTTGTCCTATTGCACCATTGATAAGTTAGTGTTAATCTTAAAGCCCTAGAAGAATTAAAGTCCTCAAATTCCCAAAATGATTATGCATATGTTGCTAAGAATTCCCAAAGAGATAGAGGTCAAGGTAGGAGAGGTAGAGGTAAAGGAAGGAATGCCTTCCAAAATGATGTATAACAAGGCCAAAACTTTTATACTCCTTGAGATACATTGATGTTCAAGAAGTCCTACAAGATCAAGTATAAAAGAATGTTATGAAAAAGGAGTATGATGTTATTTTTAAAAATAAAACATGGTATCTAGTGAATAAGCCTAAAGAAAATAAATTAACAAATACTAAATGGATGTTCAAGACTAAGTTTAATGAGAAAGAAAAATAGTCACTCCTAAGACAAGGTTGGTTGCAAGGGGATTTAAGCACAAGGAACATATTAATTATGAAGAGATTTTTACCGTAGTTGCTAGGTTTGAGACTATAAAATTGATTGTTTTCATTATTGCTTCTTTAAATGTTAAATTATTTCAAATGGATGTTAACTCAACCTTCTTAAATGACACACTTGAAGAGGAGGTTTACATTTTTTAGCTTGAAGGATTTGAAGTTCAAGGACATGAAGATAAAGTTTGCAAGTTACACAAAGTCCTCTATGATCTTAAGCAAGTAGCAAGATCTTAGTTCCATAGGATTAATTCTTTCTTTCTCAACAATGACTACAAGGCTTATATGTTTGAGCCTACTCATTATTTCAAGGATGTTCATGATGATGTAATTATGATTTTTCTCTATGTTGATGATGTAGTCTTTCTATCAAGTTTTGAAAAAAAAAATGATTTTAAACTTTAGGAGTGATATGAAAATCGAGTTTGAGATGAAGAACCTTGGAGTCCTAAAATATTTTTTAAGCATATAAGTAGATCAAGAATAAGGAGTCCTAAAATAATTTTTTAAATTTTTGTGTTTATCCCTTTCTTTATTATTCGTTTTCCTAGTTAGTTTTCTTAATTAATCTTAGAACTTGAACTAGCAAACACACCCAAGCATTATGCTTCTCCAATAATTTCATGAATTACAATAAAATAAAGGATTAGAGGCTATGATAATTGGAAAACAAGCTTAACCCTTATACAACATGGATGCAAGTATTACAACATCGTAAGAGATTCCAACAACTTTAATCCTTCACCATCATGTTGCACCAGTTACATCGCTCTCCTACGTCTAGCACTTGTACCTACTTCATTTGCATGTACCATCATGTAGGAAGAGTCAATGCTTTTTAGGTAGTTAGATCCACCTTGCTATCCCCTTCAAGACATGACTAGAGCAAGTCATCATAGTTGCAACAAACTAGTAGATCATACTATTAAGTATATTAACAAAGAATATATTTACCATGCTAGAATCCTAGGTATCCTGTCTAATGCTAATAAAAATATTTGAAGGCTCCTAGCCCACCTACAACCTCCTCATTGTCGAACACCCTAAAACATCCTCATCATTAGTTTGTCTCTTGGAAATATCTAGTAATTGTGCTACTAAGTAACCTTGGTAGGATTGCAATAGTCTTGTGGCCTAAGCAGGAAGTACCTAAACTTGAATTTCATGATAGGAGCTACCACAATCACCTCTACTACTCCTTTTTAGCTAGGAACTTGTTGACTATAATCTTAGGCCTAATTCCACTTTCCTCCTATAATAACTAGGTCTAAGTCTCATCTAGGACTGTCCCTAGGTAACTAAGTCCAAGTCTTCCTGAAGGATTGAAATCTCCTTAGAACCCACAAGGATTGCATGTGCACACCAACTTCCAAGGTACTCAACTCAATCTTACTTGTGTCCCATACCCTCTTGAGACTAACCATTGCTAATTCACTACTTAGCCCCACCCATGTCCTATACCTTGTTGAGACTAACCATTGCTAATCCACTACTCCGACTTGTATGTGTCCTATACCTCATTAAGACTATTGGTTGCTATGAGTTGACATTGCTTGCATCTTCTGTAGCTTCTGCCACATCTAAATCAACTACTGCCCACTAAGATCTGATAGCTAAGGTAACTTTAGCAATCATAAGACTCAGAAAAGGCATCAAGAAGAAACATTTTCATTATAGTTAAGAAATCATTTGAATCAAAGAACAGATCCACTAACGTCTTGAACCTACAAGATATTGCTTGCTGATTGATGAGCAGTGAGGTACCCCTATGCTCAACCATACGAATACAAGTGTTTCACGCACGATCTGGTCGAATTCCAAGGACTAACTGCCTATGCGCCTTTGTGGAACAAGGATAGGTTGGTTGATCGTTGTCTTCCAAACTTACTTGTATGTCACGATTGTATGGTTAAGTAAGTTTGAGGCATATGATTTTTATAGCTTTTATGTTTTTATGTCTTGCTGCTAATAAGGGAGGAGAGAGAGAGATAACTAAGTGACTAATTTAACTTAACTACTGATTAACTAGGCTTTAAACTAATCCTAACACCAATATCTGTTCTCACTTGTTGTACACATCCTGAACCAGCACAACACTATTGGGATTACGAAACGCTAATTGTTACTGGGTTACTAAGTGTTACACACATGCTCGAAGTGATCATACCATGTGTGCTAATAACAGAAATGTACAGTGCATAAAATAAAATAAAATAATAAAATAAAATAAATGTAGAAGAAAATAAAATAAAGGAAATCAGCAAGAAAACAAATCTCAAGTGCTGCAAGGATGAATCCAAGAGTTCGTCTTTATTGCCATACACAAGGTGTGCTCAGGTACACAATGCTCGAATAAAGATCCATCCACACTTAGACCTCCTGCTGCGGGCACTTGGAAAATACTCTAACGACAAAAGTTTCGCTACTTGACTCCTAAAAGACTTCTAAAAGACTTCCCTTGAAAAACTTCCTTCCAAGGCTCTCCTCCTAAATTGTGTGCCTGGGCACTGTAGTTATAGGCTTGGGAGCAACTACTCTAATAATTAGAAAAACTACCATTCTAATTTTAGAGAAATCGCCACTCTAATTTTAGAGAAACTACCACTCTAAAGTAACCACTCTCATCATACCCCCACAATTGAATGAAAACTTGTCCTTGAGTTCCTTACAAAATATTGGGAAGGTATGGGATTATTGACTAATTGACAACTGATGGTGGAATGGGATGACAAACTCAATGTGCCTAGTGAACATATTAATAAGCATATTACAACATTAGTGTTCATGACCATTATGGTGAACACTCGTACATAAATGACATCCAAGCCTTTATTTGGCAGCTTGTAGAGAAAGAGAGAGACAGAAAATTAAGTGTGTTGCCGCCAATGCTAAGATTGCACCTTCCGTTGTTTATCCATAGCCACACCACTAGACTTGCTCCTTTCATAAATGCTCCAATTCTGGTCCATCCTGAGTGCTTCCTCCAAGCCCAGTCCATTGTTTGTATGATCGCCATCTGCACACACAATACAGTTACAAATGAGCAAGGATAGATAAACCACAATACAGTTGATACCTTGCCTTGATATGAAGCGCATTGGCTAAGTTGTGGTTATGGTAGAAATTGGTTTGGAGATTTATCATTGGCAAATACCCAAGGTGTAGGGGTTAGGCAATTAGTAAAATGGAAAAAATTGAAAAATTTGTGCCAGGGCCCCAACGACTAAGAGCGAACCTCCAGTAGCTATAAGATGGAAAAATATGAGGAACAAAAAAGATGGGAAAAAAATAACAACGACAACACCAATAAAATGGATGTCATGGATGGGGATGAAACAAAAGATGATTGATTGAAAAAAATGTTTAAGGAAAAGAACTTAACAATTACACCAAAAAGGAATGCTAGTGGATCCTCCCCAAAGCAGGCTCATGCCTTTTATGCCCTAACAAACCCACAAACCAAAGAGTCCGTAGGCTCTAGGAATGTCATTTGGAAGCAAGGGTTAAAGACTTATCCACAAGAATTCACCAAAGAAAAATAATGCATCAACCCAGAACAGACTAATGATAAAATCGGCAATGAGATGGAAAATGGGAAGAAAGATGGAGAGGAGAGAATGGAATGGAATCCCAAGAACAAGGTTGTGTAAAGCCCCTTATGTACTTTATGGTTAATGTGACTGAGTAGAACTCATCCCAAATCTAGACTCAAAAAAACTACATCCAATGACCTTGCATCAACACACTTGAACAATCCATCCACTTGAAGCAACAAGAATGCTTCCACAAAGAGTCATCACCATTCTAAGGAGAGTGAGATGGAGAAGTAGGAAGTGATAAAGGGCCTTAGTTAGAGGGAACCTTCAAGCATGGGTAACATGTCTTTCTGGTTCCATAACTAGTGCTTGTAGCCCATATTACTTTATTATGTCTAAGGGATGTGCTTTGAATTCTCACTTTCTTTTTTTTTTGCGTGAGAACCACACCATGCAAAGACTTATTTTTATTCACTCGGCTTCCTGATTTTTGAACAATGTCAGAATCGTGAAAAACCCAAGAAAAAGCATCCAAGCACCCAAGAGAATGGCCAGCACAAATGCATCAAATCCCCTTGAAGTCACACCCTTTTCATCCTTTGAGTCTTTCCTTGGTTTGAAAAATACCCCAACCACCAATTCACTAACAAGTTTACTTAGAAAAAGGGGATTGTATAGTTCCAAGCCAAAGGAGACCATAGAGTTGTATGAATGAGTGAACGGTGTGGACTCATTTCCTGTTTTACCAAAAGAACCATACCTTAATATCAGCATCATAATTCAAAGGTAAAACCCAAACATTAGCAATCAATATGATATAATTCAATCCACCATCATGAGTACTTATTGGATGACGAATAAAAGTAAATCAAGTAATCAAACAAATAGTAAAAATATGAATGATGGTGTAAAAAAAAAATAAGAAAAGTTGGAAAAATGTGTAAAACAAAAATGTGTGAAACAAAAATGTGTAAAACATAAATGTGTAAAACATAAATTCAAAAAGAACTGAGGGCCTAGAATGATTAGCATAGGTAGCCATCTTCCCCATGACTAAGTTGGAATGAGGAGATTTGAAATAGTGAGCAAGGTTGATGAGTGGCGAGGTACCCCTACACTCAACCATACAAAACGAGCGTAGCACACGCAATCCGGTCGAACTCTGCAGACGGACTAGTTGTGGCACCTAGACAGTTATCCTTAGGCTGCAGTTCGCTGTCTTCCCACCTAGACTAGTATTATATTTTTCACGTATGGTTTAGTCCAGGATGAGGTGTATGATGTGTTCCTAATTCTAACGCTACTCCTGAAAGCAATGGAAAAGAATATTAACTAAGCTAAGCTAGGAGGAAAAGGGTAAGAAAATCTAATCTAGCCTAAGTGCGACGAGCAACTGATTCCTTGATCAACCATACACATCTTGGACCTCGTGCACGGCTACCACTGGGATTTACCAAGTGTAGATCCTAGGTATGCCACTGGGATTACCAAGTGCAGATCCCAAATACGCCACTGGGTTACCAAGCGTAGATCCTAGCTACACCACTAGGATACCAAGCAGTCACACTTAAATGCTCGTAATCAAGTCGTACTCGTTCCACGTTCTAGGAGTTTAAGGGAGAGAGAGAGAAAATAGTAAATAACATTAAATAAATAAATAGATAAATAAATAACAAAGTGAATGCTGCAATGATGAAGTAATCTCGATCTTTATTGCCGGTCATGTGTGTGTCCAAGTACGACACACTCGAATAAAGACACCGTACAATCACATTCACCACACTGCAGGCAGACACAGAAAAATAATCTAACTTTGGAGGGATCAAACTGCCAGAGCTTCGCTACAGAACTAAACTAGATGCCTAAAACTGGGCCTCTTATTTATAGGAATTGAGGCAGGCCATGATATCACATACACGTACACGATATCGCGTCGGCTGAGATATCACATACGTGATATCACAGCCAACAGCACACGACTCATCATACCCCCACGACTGAATGAAAACTCATCCTCGAGTTAAAGTGAGAAGAAGTTCCATTGATTACATAGTGGATAGGTATGGGATTATTGACTGACTAGAATGGATTCATGCCACAGTGTGGAATTACAACAAAATTGAGACACAACACATAGAATATGCTATAACTACAAAAATTTGGAACTCATGTAGTTCCTGGTGGTGGTGGCTCCTCCATTGATGTTTTCCCTTTGTCTTGTGCTCCAGGCTTTGAGGCTTGATGGCGCTAAAGTATGGCCTGGAGTTTCTCCTCTTGTA
>MNCI01006676.1:36267-103718 GCA_015680685.1 Gnetum montanum | reverse complement strand
GTCGTATTGAATTTTTTTTTAACAATCTATATCATACTTTTGCTTGGTTAATGAGTTTCATAGGGAAGAGCTTAAGTTTTTGCCACCTGTTATCAATGTTATTCCATGTGCAAGCATCATAGAAGGCTTGTAAATGTTGATGCGGATCTAAGTCATAGCCTCCTGAAAAAGTAGGGAAGTTGTTTAAATCGAGCCTGGGTAGACAGCTCTCTTTACGATGCCTACAGGAGATTCGAACAGCCTCTTGTATTGGCGTTAGGCTCTTAGTGGCTAGCAGGGGTTCATCATCACTAAGTAAGTTGTGAATTTATAGGTTGGGATGATGTTGCCTTTGTTTATGTTGGCGTTCTTGATTTTCTTTGTGAGCTCGATTTTTAGTTCTACGTCAATCCCTTGAAAGATAGTCATCCATGTCACAATTTGACGTTGAAGGAGTAGAGGAAGAGAAGGAACTGTAAAACTCATTATGACTTTTGTAAGTCTTCCAATCATCCCCAAGTAAGTTCTTGTTAGTTATTGAGAAAGTCCTAGGCCTTTCGGGCCTCCTCGTTCTATGGGATGTCTCATCCTCACTAGAGGTGTCAGAGTTGGATGACGAGAGTCTTTGAGTATCGTTGGGGTGTTCATAAACGTAGGGGACTCCTGCCTATGGTTGAGTACTCCAATCTTCATTGTCATCTAATTCATTGGTTCTCCAAAGAACTTCCTCACTACGTGTGGCATTATTGTGATCTTGTAGGAGAGGCATGGTTGTGAAGTTGTGTGTGAATTTATATGTGACTTTTAATAATTATTTTTTTCTAAAAGATATATCGTTAAGTCCTTTACAGCAACATTGTATGATATAACTAATCTAGATAACTAGCACCGTCCCCGGCAACAACGCCAATGATGAGTGGCGAGGTACCCCTACACTCAACCATACAAAACGAGTGTAGCACACACGATCCGGTCGAACTCCGCAAATGGACTAGTTGTGGCACCTAGACAGTTATCCTTAGGCCGCAGTTTGCTGTCTTCCCACCTGGACTAGTACTATATTTGTCACGTATGGTTTAGTCCAGGATGAGGTGTATGATGTGTTCCTAATTCTAACGTTACTCCTGAAGGCAATGAAAAAGAATATTAACTAAGCTAAGCTAGGAAGAAAAGAGTAAGAAAATCTAATCTAGCCTAAGTGCGACGAGCAACCGATTCCTTGATCAACCGTATACATCTTGGACCTCGTGCACAACTACCACTGGGATTTACCAAGTGTAGATCCTAGGTATGCCACTGGGATTACCAAGCGCAGATCCCAAATACGCCACTGGGTTACCAAGTATAGATCCTAGCTACACCACTAGGATACCAAGCAGTCACACTTAAATGCTCGTAAACAAGTCATACTCGTTCCGTGTTCTAGGAGTTTAAGGGTGAGAGAGAGAAAATAGTAAATAACATTAAATAAATAAATAGATAAATAAATAACAAAGTGAATGCTGCAATGATGAAGTAATCTCAATCTTTATTGCCGGTCATGTGCATGTCCAAGTACGACACACTCGAATAAAGACACTGTACAATCACATTCACCACATTGTGGGCAGACACAAAAAAATAATCTAACTCTAGAGGGATCAAACTGCCAGAGCTTCGCTATAGAACTAAACTAGATGCCTAAAAATGGGCCTCTTATTTATAGGAATTGAGGCAGGCCGCGATATTGCGTACGTGATATCGCGTCGGCTGAGATATCGCGTACGTGATATCACGTACGCAATACGTGATATCGCGTTAGCTGAGATATCACGTATGTGATATCACAGCCAACAGCACACGACTCATCAAAGGTTGTCCACCAAGAGAGGTAGCATGTGTACTGGCTGTCCTAAGCTCATGGAAAGGTTTGGTTTGTTGGATGTTGACCAATAATTTCTTATCTGGGCTCTTATGTTTGTATATTTTCATGGCCCCTGAAGAAAAAGTTGCATAAATAATATAAGGTCCTTCCCACAGTGTTTGAAATTTAGTACATTGTGGCACATGTGTGGGATTCCAGTAAAGAACCTTATCTCCCAGTTGATATTTAACTTTCCTAATCCTTAGGTCATGACGTTGTTTATTGAATGCCTTGTAAAACTCGTTAGATGACACCAATGGTTTGGCAACCTTTGCAAGGTTCTTAATAAATCTCCTATAGTAGCTAGTATGTCCAAGGAATGACTGAATATCTTTGACAGTTTTCGGGTTGACGGGTAATTTCTTAGATAATTTTGATTTTCTTGAGGTCTACCTCTATCCTTGTGTGTGAGATTTTATGCCCTAGTACTATGCCTTCTTGTACCATCAAATGAATTTTCTGCCAGTTGAGCTTCAAATTGGTTTCTACACATCTTTTTAACACTTGCTCCAACCAGTCCAAGGCTTGATCAAAGTTTGCTCCATAAGTGGAGAAGTTGTCCATAAAGACCTCCACACCATTTCCTATTTGCTGTTGGAAGATGCTTAGACCTAGTCGTTGAAATGTTGCAGGGGCATTGCACAAGCCAAACGACATCTGTTTGTATGCAAATGTTTCCCAAGGATTGGTGAACATAGTCTTGGATTGGTCTTCTAGGGCTATTTGTATTTGATTATATCTGCTATATCCATCCAAAAAATTGTAGTAACAATGCCCTGCGATGGTGTCTAAGACTTGGTCAGCAAATGGCAATGGAAATTGATCTTTGAATGTTGCCATATTCAGTAGCCTGAAATCTATGCACACCCTCCATTTGCCTCCCTTTTTAGGCACAATAACTAAGGGGCTAACCCATTCGCTATCAGCAATGGGGTATATGAACCCAGCCTTGAGAAGCTATTCGATTTCTTCCTTGACTACTTGCTTCGGTTTTGGGTTCAAACGCCTCTACGGTTGTCTTCGAGGCTTCATGGAGGGGTTAGTGTAAATCCTATGTTGGCATATCCTAGGATCTATTCTAGTTAATTCAGGATATGATCAAAGTGAAGGCTTTTGACCATCTATTGATTACCTTCAGCAGTTCTTCTTTCTGTTGAGGAGCAAGCTTGGCGTTGATAATTACCGATTTTCCATTTTTAAGGAACACATATTCCATACCAGTGGGCAATGGTTTCAACTCGAGGGGCTCCTGCTTAAATTTCTCAGGGATTTCCAACTTCCCCTAGTTGACATTTTCAAGGTTAAGACTTGAAAGTTGGTGGTGGACTTTCTCTAATGCATCTATGCTATCGATGTAAGCGCAAGTCAAACCATCAGTTGGTTCCATGCATATGAGTGAAATACTTTCTTGATTAGTTGTTAGCCACTAGGTGCCTTCTTGTTGTGTGGCTACTGAATACAAGCATCTTTGTATGTTGATCACTTGTGCACACTGATTGCATGTAGGCAATGTTAAACTTTGCACAAACCATGACCTCTGCACGTAATTACACCCTGTGTCACTATATGCGATGCACAGAACTTTCTTGTTCTCAATCTTTTTGAATATATTTTCCTTTAATATTTCTAGGGAAAGATCGTGGATTCCTAGGCATGCGTCGATGGTGCTTAGCCATGCTCTTCCCATTATGATTGGGAAGTCCCCCTACCATTGTTTTCCTAAATCACTAGGAAGTCAGCTGGGTACAACCACCCACAAACAGTGGTAACAATGTCTTCCACTAGTCCCAATGGAACAGTGATGGATTAGTTGGCCAACTCTAGATGGATGTTACTTTTTTTTAATGGAGGTAAGTTCCAGGCCTTGTACATTTCTTGAGAAATCAAGTTGACACCGAAACCTGAATCCAAAAGATCCTTGCATGGTGCATTTCCAGCAATTTGTAAGTATACCAAAGGACTCCCAGGATTAGGGAATTTCTTAGGAAGGTGGCCAACTTTGATCCAATTGGTGATGGCATGTATTAGCATGACTGTATGCATTGAGTGCGGTGGTTGAGTTGAGGGAGGATCTGATGTTTTAATTGATACTGAGGCATCTAAGGAATCAGTCGCTTGTGATTGCAAAGGCTTGGTTGGACTGTTGGTTCTAAAGAAAGGTCTTTTCTTCTTGTGGTTGTTGGAACCAACAGTAGGTTGAGAGTTAATAGCCCTTGTGGCGTTACGTTGCTGCAGCTGGGTAGGGATTTCACCTTGCATCACGGGAGTAGGTGGTAGTGGAGCTATTGGTGGAAGAGATGCAGATGGATGAGAAGGATGATATGCTTGCAGAATATTAGCTCTAGAATAGGGAGTCCCATAATACTCACAGGCTTGGTAGTGAGGTTGAGGAGTGACATGACCAGTAGAGTCATGTGGGGAGATTGGTTGCTACACGTAATATCCATATGGGTCAGGTTGTCGGTAAGGATACTGTTGCCTTGGTGGTGGCATTCCCCATGATTGTGGGTGCTTCCACTATTGATATTACTCAATTGGTTGTGGTAGAGTTCCATTGGGATAATATGTTAAGGGTTGGTGGAACTACCTTAGGTTACCTTGAGGATAAGGTAACCTTCAGGGTGTTTGCCTTTTGTTTAATCGTGGGTTGAGTGCATACATCGTAGACTCCTGCAGATGTGATATTACAGGGCAACATTCCTTAGGATGGTCATATTGACATATCTCACATCCACTATCATTGTCTATTTCCAAATCCACAACCTCTTCAATGATGGAAACTTTGCCCTTACCCTTGCTACGTGCATGTTCAGGTTCTTTCTTTTTTCTTTTTTCGCGATCACTACCTTGTTCTCTAGACTTCTCTACTATTTTAAGAATAATTTGAAATCTATTGTGTAGGGAATCCCACATTTGGTCTACCTTTGCCGAAACTTCTGATGTCATCTTTTGGATAGGCAAAGTTTTCCTATTCACCATCTCTTCATGTGGTGACTCTTGTTCATCCTCACAAAATCTTACTCCCCTCTTCCAAAGGGAAGGATCTCAATTATACTCTTCTGCACTTTCTCTTTTCCATAGCTCACTTCTTCCTTAGCAACTTGCTCCAATCGTCTTTGAATTTGATGGGACCTAAGCTTGGATAGTCTCCCTTGGGCATACGTCCCAAAGGTTCTTCTCATTTCATGCCTAAGCTCATCCATAAGATGGCGTAGTTGATCCCTTTGCGAATAACCATGGCCAGGACAACAATGTAACAATGCATAATATCAGCCCATGGTAGCATCCAAGGGTTCATGTCCTCCTTATTTCTAGCCTTGGATTTTCCTTCGCAAGTTAGACACTCAGGAGTACATTTGGTACTTGTCATTAAATAGTTCTAACATAGTACTCCACCTACAAATGGATTCCAGTTCTAAAGACTGGTACCAGCTTTTTGCTTCTTTAGCTAGTGTCCATGGAAACAACTTAAGTTTTTATCATTTGTTCTCTATATTTTGAAAGGCACACGCATCATCATGGAATTCTTGTAAGTGATTATGAGGATTAGCATTGTATCCCCCTTCAAATCGTGAGATATTGTTCATATCCAATCTCTTGATCCTACTATCTTTCTGGTGCCTTGTTGGAATTCTAACAGCCTCAGTTATGTCTAACATTCCACGAGTAGTGAGTAGGGGTTCATCATGATCGTCTCGTCCATGGCATCTATGATTCCTATGTTGTTTCCTACTCTCCCTTCTTGTATGTCATGACTCTCTAGAGTGCCATCGTCCCCTTTCTTGGCTGTTTTGTCTATGACTTTCACTTTGCCTACCTTTATCCCCATGGTCTTTTTCTTTATGATCATGTCTGGATATTGAAGGAGAGGGTGAAGGAGATGATGAAGGTGAAGAAGAAAGAGAATTTTCACCATGATGGTGTCTGCTACCTTCTCTTCTGCGATCTCGACCCCGATCGTGATTGTGATCAGAATGTCCACCTTTATCATGAATTTTTGTCCCTTTTTTGGATCCTTTGTGCCTATGGGTATCAGAACCTAGGTTATGAATAGTGGAATGAAGGTTCTGATACACAACCCCTTGGCCAAAGTTAAGGGAAGGAACATCGTTGTGAGGGTGACTACCTAAGGTAGGTTCACCACCCTCATTTTCACTTAAGACATGTGGGATATCCTGGGATCACTTACCCTTCAAAGACTTATGATGTCTCTCCTATTGCAAGTTCCTTTGACGTTGTGCCTCCATAGGATGGTATTCTCTCGAGTCATGGTCTTGCACAACGTATTCTGCGTGTAAGTGTGACATGTCAATTCATGTGAGAGCATGAAGAAGCATGCTCGGGACTGAACAATCGGGAGGTAACACTATGTAACCTTCTAAGTCTCGACAACGCAGTTGTTCATCTTGATGGAGGATAAAGGTGAATCTGGTATATACTCATCGGGATGAATATATACCACTCGAACTTGTTGAGGGACTGGTGGATCAACATCATGTATATTACACCACTGATTGTTTCCTGTTTTACACCTAGGTGGTGAGGCGCTTTTGTACGAAGAAGGAGACATATTTGTCTATCTAGTGTGCAATGTACTATTGTTTATTATTTCCTCAATTAACCCTAAGGGTTTGTTCCAACGATGTGAATGATTTCCTATGTTCTTGTTAGCGCACAAACAACTAAGTCCTCGACAATAGCGTCAATGATGAGCGGTGAGGTACCCCTACACTCAACCATACGAATACAAGTGTTTCACACATGATCTGGTTGAATTCCAAGGACTAAGTGCATATGCACCTTTGTGGAACAAGGATGGGTTAGTTGATCATTGTCTTCCCAAAATTACTTGTATGTTACGATTGTATGGTTATGTAAGTTTGAGACATATGATTTTTATAGCTTTTATGTTTTCATGTCCTGCTGCTAATAAGGGAGGAGAGAGAGAGATAACTAAGTGACTAATTTAACTTAACTACTGATTAACTAGGTTTTGAACTAATCCTAACACTAGTATCCGTTCTCACTTGTTGTACACATCTTGAATTAGTGCAACACTACTGGGATTACCAAACGCTAATCATTACTGGGTTACCAAGTGTTACACGCATGCTTGAAGTAATCGTACTGTGTGTGCTAATAACATAAATGTAAAGTGCATAAAATAAAATAAAATAAAATAAATGCAGAAGAAAATAAAATAAAGGAAATGAGCAAGAAAACAAATCTCAAGTGCTACAAGGATGAATCCAAGAGTTCATCTTTATTGCCGTACACAAGGTATGCTTAGGTACACAATGCTCAAATAAAGATCCGTCCACACTTAGACCTCCTACTGCGGGCACTTGGAAAATACTCTAACTACAAAAGTTTCACTACTTGACTCCTAAAAGACTTCTCTTGAAAGACTTCCTTCAAAGACTCTCCTCCTAAATTGTGCACATGGGCATTGTATTTATAGGCTTGTGAGTAACTACTCTAATAATTAGAAAAACTACCATTCTAATTTTAGAGAAACTACCACTCTAATTCTAGAAAAAAATTGCCACTCTAATTTTAGAGAAACTGCCACTCTAATTTTAGAGAAACTACCACTCTAAAGTAACTGCTCTCATCACTGATGAACAAGCCTCTTGAGATCCCAATCATAAAGAACTAATGAACTCAAGATAGAAGAAGACATGAATGAAAAATTATGATCGACAGAGAAATTCATAACCTTCTTATAAAGGCCAAATTATACATTCCCTCACATGGCTTGTAGAGAGTTCTAACCTAAGGCTTATTAAATGTGACAGAATTAGGATAAATATAAACATCATCATTAGTAGGGCCCATGTCTAGTCATATTGTCCTTATCTAGAGACAACAACAATAACATCATAAGATGGTAATCAAAAGATAAAGATATATAAAATCTCATTCCACTAAAGATAATAATTATGCATTATAAAATCTCATGTTAAACTTCATCGTAAAGGAGTGAGACATTAGAAGAAAATCAAAGTATAGTTACACCAATTATTAAGTCTCATGCCAAAATGCTAAACAAGTCTCATGCCAAAATGCTAAACAAGTCTCATGCCAAAATGCTAAAAAAGAACAAAATATTGCATACTATGGATAAATCAAAAGTGCAAGATCCTCTATTAAGCCAAGTTCAAAATACAAAACCAATATAAGGGTAAAAGGCAAAAAATATTAATCTTTCTAAAAATCCTAAGGGTGTTATATTAAGGCCATCCTTAACTACTCCATCAAATTTGTGAAGGGTGATGACATGTTTAATGTTTATAGTGATGCTAATCATGAAGGTGATGAAGAAGAAAGAAAATCTACAATTGGTAGCATAATATTTTATGGAACCAATTCCATATATTTGAAAAGTAAAAACTAAACATTAGTTGCACTCTCCTCATGTGAAGTAGAATTCATGCCTATAGTTGATTATGTTCATCATATTCTTTGTTTGAAGAAGTTAAGAACTCAATTGGGCTTTCATATCACCTTGTCCATTAGGATCTTCATTAACAACACAATAATAATTCGGAACATGTCATGTGCAAAATATCAAAGAACATAGACATCATGTACTACTCTATCAAGGTTGAAGTGAAGGAGGGCAACATCTTGCTTAAACACATCTTCACATAAAATTAAGTTGTTGATTTATGATGAATCACGTTTTGTTAGGGCTCTGATATTAGATATTTGACATCAGAGCTACGTTATCAAGTACCCAATATTAGGGCACAACCTCCACTGTCAGGGATTTGATATCATCTCATCTGTGCTAGCCTATAAATACAACACTTGGGGTGCATGATTTGCATATAGATTTTAGATGTAGACATAGAGAAGTTTTGTTAGTTTGTTTTTAGTGCATGCTCATAGTGTGATGTTAAGTGATTGTACAACATCCTTATTTGAGTGTGACGTACTTGGACACATTATATGTTCGAAAATAAAAATTAAGATTACTTCCATCATTGCAGCATCCACTTAGCTTTATTATTGTTAATTACTTAAATTCTTACTATTTTCCTTAGTTAATAGTTATCATTTATTACTCTTTATTATTTCTATCATCAAGCAGAATGAGTATGACTAATCATGAGCGCTTAAATATAATTACTTGATAACCTAGTAGTGTTATTATTTAGTACGCCTAGTAACAGTATGCTTGGTAATCCTAGCAGTAGTTGCACAAGGTCCAAGGTGTGCACAAAAGGTTAGGAACATATACTTATCGCATTTAGGCTAGTTTAGACTTTACTTTCCATTTTTAATTAGATTAAATGATTAATTTCTCTATTATTGTTAAGAGTAACATAAGGTCACAATAACATTTATTATCATATACCTCACTTTGGACTAAACCATACATGACAAAGCTACTGCTAGTCCAAGTGGAAAGACAATGTCCTGCTATTAATGCTTAACGATCTAAATGCCACAATTAGTCCCATCCACTAAATTCAACTGGATCATGTGTAAACACTTGTGATTCCATATGGTTGGGCGTAAGGGGTACCCATAGCTCATCATTGGCACCATTGTTGGGGATGGCACCAAGAGCTCTGAGCATCCAAATTCTATATGCGATTTCCATGGCTTTTAAACCTATTTGATCTTGGAGTGTTCAATTTCATTGTGTGCTAGGGGGGAGGTGTGGTGATTGTGCTTGTATGGAAAGCTTGTGCCAATTTTTCAAAATTTGCTATTGCCTAGAAGGTATTATAAGGGTAAGAATGTTAAAAAAACTTATGAATAGTTAGTCATATGTATGCTAGAACCTTTAATTATCTCACCTAAGCAATCATAACCATCATTATAAGCCATACAAAAGGGAAAAGAAGTTAATTGCGAACTCTACAATCACATGAACTAAGAACTTAATGGAACTAAGGACATGCATAAGGTATAAATCTATTGATGATAAATGAAAAATACTGTAGTAACCTAGAATACTTGATTGATTGTAGATGGCCCCAAAAAGAGGAGGACAATAAGGACCTTCACAGGATGCAGTAAATGCCCAAGAGGTGGCAAAGGCTGACTAGGAGAACAAGGCCCACCAGCTAAGCATGACAAACAAGAGGCCCAATCATTTAGCATTCATCAAGAGGTCCCTGTTACAGGGTAGTCAGTCTAAGTAGAGGTTCCAGGACTTGAGACTCAAGTGTAGGGACAATTCCTCACATTGTTCCAAGAATGCCTCTAAGACATCCAAGAGCAATCCATTTTAACCAAGGTCATCATGGAAATGAACTTTGGGCCATTCATGGAATTTTTCCTTGAGGTAGTCAGAAGTTAGCTTGAGGCATCGCCTCCATGGCACATCCTATCTGAAAGTGGGGAATGGTACCTTGGTAAGATAAAGAGGATGGTACCACCATCAACATTGGTCTAATATCTGTTTCTTTTTTAATCAAGGCCATTGCATAGTCTTTGAACATACCTAATGTGGGGGCCAAGGTAGCATACCTATTGATGAGTGGCGAGGTACCCCCAAAGTTGAACCATACAAATCACAAGCATTCACGCACAATTTGGTTGAATTTCGTGGATGGGACTAGTTGTGGCATCTAGATCATTATGCTCTAATCGCAGTTTGTTGTCTTCCAACTTGGACTAGTGGTAGCTTTGTCACATATGGTTTAGTCAAAAGCAAGGCATATGATGTTATCTAATTGTATTTTTCTCCTAATGATGATAAATAGGTAAATTGATTATGCTAATGAACAATGAAAAACAAGATCTAAACTATCCTATGTGCAATGAGTATCTGCTCTTAATCGTTCGTATATGTCTTGGACTTCATGAGACTACTTTTGGGATTGCCAAGTGTATGTCATTAGATGTGTCAAATGATACACTTCTAGATTACCAAGTATCTACACTTAAATGCTCGTGATTAAGGCATATCCATTCCGCTTAATAACAGAAATAGTAAATAGCAATAAATAGAAACATTTAACTAAAAGAATAATAAATAATTAATAATTAAAAGCAACAATAATCTAAGTGGATGTTGCAATGATGGGAGTAATCTCGATCTTTATTGTCAGTCATGTAACATGTCCAAGTATGTCACACTCAAACAAAGGTATTGTACAATTACAAACATCACACTCTAAGCATGCACTGGGAATCATAGGACTCTAAGAAAGACTATCAAAAAATGAAAACTAAAACTATCTTATCTACATCATATCACATTCCCCATTCATGCATCCACGTGCTGTATTTATAGGCTAACCCAGAGGAGGCATCAGATATATGACATCGATTTCTAGCTTTGACATCGAGGCTCCAACATTGGGGCCTAACAAATCATGACTCATCATACCCCCATGACTGAATGAAAACTCATCCTCGAGTTAAAAAAAATGTGGAACAAGTTCTTTACAAAATATTGGGCAGGTATGGGATGATTGACTAACTTAAATAATAAACAAAACAATTGACTCTTGCATGCTGCAATGGTGTAGTACAAAAAATGGAACACATTATTACAAAACAAAAATTGGGAAGCTCATGTGGTGCCCAAAGGTAGTGGCTCCTCCATTGGTTGCTTCCCTTTGTTGCCATGATTTTGAAATTTGTAACAATTCAGTAATGCCTACTACTTCTCCTCTTCTATCCTTGGATGATGTACTATCTAGGATGCTAAGTTAATGTGTGCTAGCATCAGTATGTCCCAAGGACATGGCAGTTGTGAAAACATTTAATTAGCCTTTACATACCAAGCTGCAAACTACCATCATTCCTCCTTAAAGGCCCTACCTTTGTCTCTAAGTTCATGATAATTTGTTAATCTTCTAGCTAGGTTTGAGGCTACATCCTTTTGTCCCTGGTAATTGCCATGAACCACCTTCAATTCTAAGTTTGTCACATATAATTTCTACAAAGCGTCCTTCCAATCTACAAACTCTTTTTTGTACAATGCATAGGTGGTCACCACCTACTTTTCTAGCTCGTTCTAAGGTCGACCTACTATCAACATGGAAAGGTTGGCATATATGAGGTTAGCCAACACCATGTATTCTTTCAAATATTCTATCTATAGGTCTTTATCCCTGACTTCCGCTTGGTGGACCAAGGCATAACTATCCAAGATTGGCTGCCACTCATGATTCTGTGCTAATAAGGAACTAATGTGGGCTTTGGCCATCTAGATCTCTTTTTCATTTATCTGCTTGTACATGCCTACTTGGTCCTGGAAGTGCTCCTTCAACTTCTCATGTTTCTAGGCCTCATTTTTCCACATGCTAATTTCAATTACTGACTTTTGATGGATAGCACGAACCTCCTCCATTGAGAGGGTTCTATTCCCTCTAGCTAATCTACTAATGTTCTGGTTGACCTTCACCAATTGTTCTCTCAACTGGTGGATGCTCTCCTTAAGAATGTTCATTTGTTTCTCAACTATGGTCAACCTTGAATTCTCTGTGGTGAGTTGCTTGTTTTCTTCTTGTGTGGTGGTCAATGCCTTTTTGTACATGTGAGTTTGTGCATCAGCAGTAGAGGCATTCCAGACCACCTTCTCTTTTTCTTGTTCAACAGCTACATTCTCCTTCGTTAGCTTGGTCAACTGTTTCATCCTAAATTGTTCAAGCTGATTAGGCACAAAAAATTGGGAAGGATCCTGTCGTTCAACTCTCAGGGCAACTTGCTCTTATTGTAGTCTTTGTACTTCAGCTTCTACATGCTTTGCCCTAAATTCAACCATGATAAACTTTTCTTTCTTGGTCATGAGGTTTGACTGTGCTGTAGTGATATCACTATGGATGTCAAAAACAAGGTAGTCATTACTTGCCCCATCTATATTAGTCTATCCAATACATCCTCATGCACTACAGGAGTCATTAAAGTCCTAGCCAACATTTTTGCATCTTTGGTTCCCATTAGATCTTTCTAGGGCACAACATGCACGTTGAATGATTCCTTAATATGGTTTGTGATTACTTTTGCTACACCTACTGCATCCTCATATTATAGTACCACAATTGTGGCACCTTCTCTAGTTTTGAGCATTACTTGGAACGATGTGGTATTCCCAGAGATTTACCATGATCATTGGGATCCTTCTCCTCCTAATTATAGTGAGATCTCTTCACGTGTTAGATCAACTGAAACTATGGATCATACAACATCATCCATCACTCGGAAGAGATTGGACTCATCCCTACTTCCCTAGTTAACAACTTTAGTGATCTTTTGTAAATGGATCATGGAGGGCCTATAATCTTGTAGTAGTGGTAGTGGAG
The DNA here is from genome assembly GCA_015680685.1 of Gnetum montanum. Classification (NCBI taxonomy): domain Eukaryota; kingdom Viridiplantae; phylum Streptophyta; class Gnetopsida; order Gnetales; family Gnetaceae; genus Gnetum; species Gnetum montanum. Next base: position 90,563 of record MNCI01006676.1, on the reverse strand, counting down.
CTTGTATTTGTGGGTGTTGTTCAAGCTCACATTATGTTTCTGCTTCTAGCACTGCCTCCTTCCCTGTTTCTTGTTCTTCACCAAGATCTTTTCTTGGTGTTGCAAATTCTAGGAGTTCAGCAAAGGAGGTATTCTGAGCCTTCCTAGGGATATCATTCGTATATCCCAGGATCCCAACGCACTTGCACAACCTTTTGATTAGGCAAGGGAATGGAAGTTTTGGTTTTCCTACCTTCTTTTCTTCAAACCATCATTGGATTTCAGTGAAGTAAAATTGGAGAAGATTGGCCACAAACTTAGTCATTAATATAGCACTTCCCCTAGCCACATATGTTGAGATTCAATTGAGCCCTTTTGTGAGAAATACGTGCTAAGTCCCGATCTTGAAATACATCCTCTCTTCTAGACTCATTTCATTATACATTTTATCCTTGTTGTACACCTATTTCAGCCATAGTTTTTTTGGTCTTAGGGTTAGATCTAGTTGACAGATGGGCTACCTTAGCCCCTTCATTTGGAAAATTGAGAAACATAGCAATTACTTTGATTGAAAAGGAGACGTTAACTCCACCAATGTTAATGGTGGTGCCCTCATCTTTATTGTGCTAGAGCTGATGAGTTTCACTAAGGTACCACTTGCCATTGTCTGACATAATGGGACATAAGGGGGATGACTTGAGTTGCATCCAAACCACTTCCAAAGAAAACTCCATGAATGGGCAAAAATTCATTTCCACGATGACCAAGGTCAACGTGGACTTTTCTAGGATGGTAGTAAGGCAATCATGAGGCAACGTAAGACATTGTCCCTACTCAAGAGCCTGCAGTTCTATAGCCTTCCCTTGGATTGATTCTCTAGTAGTAGGAGCCTCTTGGTAAATGCTAAAAGATTGTGCTTCTTGCTTTGCATGCTCTGCATGTTCACCTTGTTGGCCTTGGCCATCTTGTGAACGCTTAGCTGCTCTTTATGAGGGTTCACCTTGTGCACCTCTTTTTGAGGCCATCTGCAATCAAGCAAAGATCAACTGTTACTAAGGTTGTATTCATTATCATTAATTAGTTTATACCTTGCTCATTACCTTAGTTCATTAAGTTCTTAATGCATATGACCATAGAGTTAGAAACATTTTCCAGAAAAATCCCCAAAAAGTGTTTATCATCTCTTACAACCCTTCGCAATTGGTTCCTTTTTCCTTACATGTGACTTATAATGATGGTTATGGTTCCTTAGGTGGAAAAATTTAGGTTTCTAGGATTAATACAATTGATTTTTCATGATAACACCTAAATTTTTTAACATTCTTACCCTTATAATACGTTCTATATGATAGCAAATTTTAGTAACACATGCAAGTAGCCCCCCACGACTAAGGTGAATACTACAGGTTCAGGTAGGTTCAAATGGCACAAATATTGGAGCGATAGAGAGCTAAATATTGCAAGTGAAAAATGAGTGCGTAGAGCTTTGAGTTGTCAGAGAAAATTTGAAAAACTCCCCTAGTGTCAAATGATGTAAATGAAGTTTGAGCACCAAGTAGATCATATATATAGTTTTTTTGACCTGATGTCAGGTACACAACATCGTGTTGGACTTGATGTCAGGTAGGCGACATCAAGTTCCATGAATTTTCACTGAATGGGATAGCTAAGTTTGGAAACTAAAGGTCTATGATTTGTTGGAAGGTTTGAAGTTAGGTCCATCAATCTAGGGTAAGAAGAAAATCAATTTGAGTCATCGAAAGTATGATAAGATGGATTTGTTGACGTGAAAAGCACTAGAATGAGCATGAAAAAGGGCATTGAAATCGAAGTTGTGGATGGATAACGTGATATGGAATGGGAAACAACAAAATATAATAATTGAGCACTTAGAGGATGAAGAATGATGTGGTTGTGTCAAATAAGTACAAGTCACAAAAGCTACACAAGTGGATCCTCCCTAAAGCAGGCTCTAGCCTATGATGCCATTGTGCAACCACATCTAAAAATGTCCATTGGCATTAAAGGAGTTGAATGTAATGTATACTTGTGAAACAAAACACACATGTTAAACCCACCAATTTGAGATAATAACTTTATGTTACATAAAACCACAAGTTATGATCACTTGGACAACGAGATGAGATGGACTATAGAAAGGATTGTAGAAATTGGGACATGAGGTCTTACCATGAGCACAATGAAACCTTGTGTATTATTAGTGGCTAAATAATCATGAGTCCTTCTTTCCATGATTCAAACCAAGTCCAAATCACATTTCAATGACATCACACTATTTCAACACGTTGGCAGACAACCATAAGATGATCAAAGTTGTGAGGAGTAACATCACTTGGTGTTTTGTCCAAGGGAGGAGCTTTTTGATAGCACATATATTTTTTTCTCATTTCACTTCCTTATTTTTTTTATGGATTCTGAGAAGCCATCAACCTTCAAGCATGGGTACATGTCTTTCCAATGGGACCTGTAGGAGTTTATTCAATGCTATTTTAGGTGACTCTTACTCCCATTTGGACATCCTAGTAAACTTTGCTTCAAGTTCATTAATAGATTTCTATATCAACAAGGTTTGTTGTGGAATCACCTTATCGAGAGTAGTTTCATTCTCTTCACCATAGATTTTGGACTCCTTTTGTTGAAGAGTTGGGTCCCATTGATATTTCTTGACATTCTCCCATTTGCATATCTCTCCTTCTTCTTTTGCCACATGCTTGGTTAGCTCTTGGATCTAATGGGCTTGGAGCTTGTATAATTGCCCTGGGGCATACATCCCAAGGGTCTACCTTGTTTCATTACAAAGCCCATCTATGATGTGGAAAATTTTACTTTCCTCAAAGAAACCATGGCATGGACATCTATTTAGTAAGGCATAATATCTATCAAAGGCCATGTCCAAGGGTTCATGTTGTTCTTGCTTCCACTCTTAGATCTATCTCCTTAGGTTGGACACTCTTGCATAGGTTTGGTATTTCTCATTGAATAACTCCAACATTATGGACCATTGTTAGATTGAATTTGGTCTCAATGATCGATACCACACTTCGGCTCTATCAATTAGTATCCTAGGAGAGAGATTAAGCTTTTGCCACCCAGTTTAAATGTTGTAAAAAGCACAGGTATCATGGAAGGCTTGTAAATGATGTTGTGGATTTCAATTATAGCCTCCTACAAATTTATGAATATTATTCATGTCAAGCTTGGATAGCAATGCCTGCAAGATATCTTAATAGCCTCTGTAATATGCATTAGGCTCTTAGTGGCTAGCAAGGGTTCATCATCATTAAATAGGTTGTGAGGGAAATTTCTATTTCTCTTGGTTTGGTCATGATGATGTTGTTTATGTTCATGGTGATGGCTTTGACTTTTCCCGTGGGTTCAATTTTGGTTTTTAGTCTAACCCTTTAGTGAAGCCTTATCTCCATACCTATATTCATCTTCATTAGAATTAGATGTTGAAGGGGAAGAGAAAGATGAGGAACTGGAAGGATTGACATGACTTCTATGGTGTTCCCCAAGGTCCCTTAATTTATCATTTTTTGATTTTGAGGAGGTGTTAGGCCTTGAGGCATCCCCTAGTTCTGGAATTACATCATCTCCTCTAGGGTTGTCTGCCTTAGGTGAGTGTACTCTTTGAGTGTCATTAGGGTGGTCATGATGATAAGAAACCCTTGCATAAAGTTGATCACTTCCATTTTCTTCATCATATATCTCATTAGTTCTTCCATGAATGTGTTTGCTATATAGTGCATTATCACTTTCGTGTGAGAGAGACATTGCTATTGGTTTATGGTGTGTGTGAGTTAATATTTTTCTAAAAGATATATCATTAATACCTTTACAAAGATCTTGTATAATATAACTAATCTAGATAACTAGCATCATCCCCAGCAATGGCGCCAATGATGAGTAGTGAGGTACCCCTATGCTCAACCATATGAATCACAAGCATTCATGCACGATCCGATCAAATTCCATGGATGAGACTAGTTGTGGCATCTAGATTATTATGCTCTAATCATAGTTCATTGTCTTCCCACTTAGACTAGTGGTAGCTTTGTCATGTATGGTTTAGTCCAAAGTGAGGCATATGATGTTATCTAATTCTACTTTGCTCCTAATGATGATAAAGAGATAAATTGATTAAGCTAATGAACAATGGAAAAAAAGATCTAAACTAGCCTATGTGCGATGAGTATCTACTCTTAATCATTCATATATGTCTTGGACTTCATGAGACTACATCTAGGATTGCCAAGTGTATGTCACTAGGTGTGCCAAATGACACACTTTTGGATTACCAAGTATCTACACTTAAACACTCGTAATTAAGGCATACCCATTTCACTTAATAATAGGAATAGTAAATAGCAATAAATGAAAACATTTAACTAAAAGAAATAGTAAATAATTAACAATTAAAAGAAACAATAATCTAAGTGGATGCTACAATGATGGGAGTAATATCGATCTTTATTTTCAATCATGTAATGTGTCCAAGTATGTCACACTCAAACAAAGGTATCATACGATTACAAAGATCACACTATGGGCATGCACTGGGAATAACAGGACTCTAAGAAAGACTATCAAAAACTAAAAACTATAACTATCTTCTCTACATCATATTACATTCCCCAATCATGCACCAAAGTGTTGTATTTATAGGCTATCCTAGAGGAGACAACATCGAATATTTAACATCGCTTTCTGGCTCCAACATTAGGTATCTGACATCAAAAAGGACTTTTTGCTCCTTCAAGTAGATGAAGTAATCAACAAACCAATGAATGGTTGTTAATGAGGAAACTATAGTTACCTTGGCAAACAAAGGTTTATTTAAGAACTAATTAGACAAGGCTCTTTGTTAGCATTGTTATCCCATTGTAACTAAGATAGATGATCTTCAACAACATTCTTAATTTTCTTCTTATCTATCATAGTGATGTTGAACTCTTACAAGATTACTAACTACCAAATGATCTGGGTGGTTACCATTGGCTTGTTCATAAAAAATCTAATTGGACTAGGATCTGTATGCACAAGCACCATATAGCCAAGCACATAGTATCTAAGCTTTTCAAGTGCATACACTACTACCATTAGCTTCTTTTTTGCTATGGTATAGTTGAGTTTTTCACTTGAAATACTTATACTTATGTCGTAGATGTAGTATGGACATCTTTTATAATCCAAATACATAAGAAAAAATCCCAAAGCATATTTGAATGCATCGGTCATGATGTGAAAGATCTTAACTAGTTAAGTACTCATAGAATTGGAGTCTCTACAAACCTTTACTTGAGGAGCTCAAAGGTATTTTTACAATCATCCATTCAAATGAAGGGTATAATCTTCTTCATGAGTTCTACCAATGGTTTTACAATCTTGAGGGTGTTTTTAATGAAGCACCTATAGTACCTAGTGTGTCCAAGAAATGACTTTGATTTTTTCACTTATACCAATTTATGAGATTTCTTATATTACTTTGATTTTTTCTTATATTACTTGGTCAATAAATGGTAAAGGAAAATGGTTCTTGAATGTAGTCATTTTTAACAACCTAAAGTCAATGCAAATTTGCCACTTTTCTCCTTTCTTAGACATAATGATATGCAAGCTCATCCACTTATTATCTACAATAGGATAAATAACATTGATGTTGAGGAGTTTCTTAATTTTCTATTTCATCATATTCTTTAGTTTGGAATTAAACCTATGATATGGTTAACATCTTAGCTTCATTCTAGGATCCTTACATATGCATTGTTAGAATATACCTGTATCAATGTTAGTGATCTCAAGCATCCAAAGGTAGTTGACCATTTGTTCATCGCTTCAAAAAGCTTCTTCTTCTTCTATTTCTTTATGAGGTTAGCATTGATGATTATTAGTTTTCCATTCTCAAGAAAAAAATATCAAGTGATTCTAACAATGTTTTTATCTCTATTATTTTTTACATTGGTTCCTCGAGAATTTACAACTCTTCCTAGTCAATGTTATCTTCTTTGATGTGTCCTACTTGGAAAAGTTGTTATTTCACCTCTTCCATCTTATCTATCTTGTTAACATAAGATCTAATAAGGTTTTCTACTAATCACATGCACAAATCTAACATTTATTCCTCTTTATTAATCAACCACTGGATGTCTAGTTGCTTTGTGGCTGCTGCATATAGGCATTATTGGACACACACTTATTTTATGCAATTACTACATGCTAGAATGGTTTTTTGCTTGATAGTCTAGATCTTTTGCATGCAACCAAACCCTATATCACTATATGTAATGCAAGGGACTCTCTACTTTTGTATTATATCACTTGTATATTCCTTGGAAATCTCCAAGGAAAGAACTCGAATTCCAATTCCAAGTTGAGCATGGATTGTGCTAATCCAATCTCTACCCATGATGATAGGGAATTTTCCCTTGTTATTTCCTATGTGTATTACCAAAAAATATGCTAGGTATGATCATCCACTAATGGTCATCACTATGTCCTTGACTTGTCCCATTAAGATAATGATGGATTAATTAGCAAGATTCAACCTATTATTGCATTTCTTAAATGGTGGTAGGTTCCATACCTTGTACATTTCTTGTAAGATTAGATTGGCCTTGAAACCTAAGTTTAAAAGAGCTTTTCTTGGTGGGTTCAAAATGTTATAAATAAATCAAGGGTCTTAACATATTTATTCTTTTCTAAGAAAGGGATCTTGCTTTAATAAAATCACTCACAACATGTCTAAGCATGATAGTCTTGACATTTGGATTTTGGTTTGAAGACAACATTGGCTCATTTGAAATGTTAGAGTGTGTTACAATTGGAGCTAGGGATAGAGATATAGGTTCTTGCATTAGATTTGATGGACCAATAGGCTTACCAAGTCTTTCTTGTTAGGTTTACACTTGGAGCTATGGGAACTATCATCCATCTGTAAGTGAATAGCATGTGTTACATTCTTCTATGGTTGTGTGGGTAGCTCACCTTGTACCAATGGAGGGAACACTAGGGGAAGAGAAGTGTGAGAGTATTAAGGATTTTTCAAAGGCTTATGAGAAGCATAGGAAGGTGATTTAGCTTATGGAGTAGTGGGTTTATGATATGCAAGTAGATAGTTGTAATGCGAAGGTGCATGAGCAGTGGTAGAACATGAAAACATAGTTTATTAAAGATAATGGCCATAAGAGTTTGGTTTCCTGTAGGGATACTACTACCTAGGTGGTGGCATCCCCATGACTATGACTTTTATCACTACGAGTGCTATTACTCCTAAGGTTGAGGAGAAATCCCACTTGGATAGTATTGTTATTAATGGTAAGACCATTTGTAATTTCCTTAAGGATAAGACAATCTTCTTGGCATCTGATTCTTGATAAGCCTTGGGTTTAAAGCATATGCCTCTGATTCCTACAAATGTATCATGGTATAGTAGAATCCTTTAGAGTTTGTATATTGATACATGTTGTACCTATCATCTTATTATGATTTGGAATCAGTAACCTCTTCAATAGTAGTAGCTCTTTCCTTCTACTTGTATATGTCTTCACCTATCTTCTTGTTTTTCTTGTTGTCTTTCTCTCTTGCTAATGCATGCTTTATTTTCTCTTCTACTATCTTCATAGTGGATGTAAATTTTTCATTCATAAATTTTTACATTTTCTCAACCTTGGTCATAATTTTTAAAATAGAATTCTAAATTGACAAGATTTTTTCTTAAATTACTTCTTACACTAAGTCTTCTTCTTCCCACATATCATAGGCATGGACATGCCTTTTGTGAAGAGATGGATCCCTATTGTATTCCTTTGCACTACTTCTTTTTTTAAGTTCTCTTTTCTTCTTAGTTGCTTGGTCAATAAGCTATTTGATTTGATAGACTCACATTATTGATAGTCTCCCTTGTGCATAGACCCCAAGAGGCTCATGTGTTTTATTTTGTAGTCCATCTATTATATGCCTTAGTTGTTCTTGTTGAAAAAAGCCATGGCCTAGGCACCTATGTAATGATGAGTAATATCTTCATAATGATACATCATGGGATTCATGATTCTATTATCTCCATCCTTGAATTTTCTTCCTTAAGTTAGACACCATTAAGTAGGTGTGACACTTATCATTAAAGAGATCCAACATTGTGCTCCACTAGTGGATGAAGTTTGGTTCTAACAATCTATACTAGCTTTTAACTTCTTTGATAATTATCCTTGGGAATAACTAGAGCTTCTACCATTCATTCTGTATGTTCTACAAGACACAGACATCATGAAAGCCTTGTAGGTGATTCTATGGATCTATGTTGTAGCCTTCTTTAAATCTAGAAATATTATTTCTATCTAGCTGCTTAATGTGACTTTCTTTGTGATGTCTAGTTAGGATTCAAACAATATTACTGATGTTAATCATGTTCCTTATAGCCATTAAGGATTTATCATGGCCCTCTAGTTCAACATACTTTTCATTGTAGTCATGGCCTATTTAGTGATCTCTTCTATGCCCTCTTCCATTTTTGTGATTTTGATCTCTATCTCTATCTTTTTCTCTCTCAAGTTATTTGTCTTAATTCCCTTTACCATCCCTACCAAGTTTCCTATTTTGGCCCCTATCTATGGCTATTCCTCTTGATCTACACTCATTCTTATCAAAGCTAGATGATGATGATGATGACAAGAATAGAGAACTAGGAGAGCCATGCCAGCTTTTTCTCCTCATTTAATCCTTTTGATTATCTCTTCTTTATGTTAGTTGTGTCCCAACCACTATAGAATTGGGTTTTCCTTTTTCATCAAAAAAAAAATATCTCTTCTTTGTCTACTAGAAAACCTAGTCCTAGAGGCCATTCAGGTGTTGGGTCCTATTCTACCCCTTCGTCGGTTGTTTTCCAAGATGGAGCATAATCAAGAGCCACCTATTTCATTAATGTTGAGGATAGGAGGATGGTAGTAAGAGGAGCTTCTTGATTGGTGATCAGTATCCTCATTTTATAACTAGGATGGTAGTAAAATGGTGGTGTGGTTACCCTTAGTGAGTTCATGATGGAATTCCATGAATCAATCTTACTTGCATTATGCTTTTATGAGCTTGTATGGTCTGTACATTTCATCAAGAATCTTGTATTAATTTGTAATCATTTCTAGTGTGTTCCTCATCAATGCAACTATAAGCATTGATGCTACATCACATTTATGCATGTTGGTGGAAGATAAAGGAAAAATTTGGATAGCATGAATTTAGATGTTGGTAAATAACTTTCATGTGATATAGTACATCATCATCATGGTTACAATTGGTCTTGTCATTGTCCCTTGCAGTAGTATCAACAATAGGTGACAAATAAAATCTTATGAGAAGTAAACCTATTTGATTAATGCATGTATTCAATTGATATTTTAATATTCTCTAAAAAATAAATCGCTAAATTCTTGCACAATGATTTTATATAATATATCTTCATAAACTATTAGCACCATCCTTGGCAATGACACTAAATGGTGAGAAATGAGTATGTCCAACACTTTACCATATGATCTACAAGCATTGTAGTATACCATGTCATAATCTATGGATGGTACTAATGTTATTGGGTAGAAAGTTATTTGGTAAATCACTCATTGGTATTTTCCTACTTAGACTAGTAGTTGTTCTAATTTGTATGGTTTAGCCTATGGTGAGATGTATGATTATGATATTGTTTAGAATATTTAATTAACAAAAGTAAAATATAGAAGTTCATTAATTAATCTAATTAACAATAGAAATAATATCCTAGTTTATTCTAAAAGTGATGAGCATTCATTCCTAACCTATCAAACACATCTTGAACTCACATATTCACTACTAGGATTACCAAGTGTTTGCTACTAAATGTACGAAGCAAAGACCCTACTAGGATTACCAAATGAGAATGTGTTTATGTTTGAAATTAATTGTACTCATTCTGCCATGTTTTATATAAATGGAAACATAAATATTTAACTAAGCTGTAATCAAAAGTAAATTTCATAAAAAGTACATCTAGACTAAGTCATAATGCTACAATGGATAAAAAATGATCTCAATCTTATTGTCATTATGGAATATATTCATGTACAAGCCACTGGAATAAAATTGTAGATAACTAGTTTAAATCCACATTGTAAGCACTCATTGACTACTACAAAATATCACAAAAATAAACTGCAAAAGTCTTCCTACCAATGCATTAATGGATGCATGAAATGTGATAGGCAAATGTATGTATATGCATTTATTACCACTATGACTTAACATTTGTGATACCGCATCATCAACCCTAAAAGTATTTCTTTATGTAAGCAAACTAAGTATGTGTTGATCTATCTATTTGTTAGTTCCCTTTCACTTTAATAAAGCAATCTCTTCTAAAAAGAGAATTCTCAATTCTTCTTAGCATTTGACCAACTCATCTAGGATGACTTTCCTTAATCTTCTTATCTATAGCAAATATTCCCAAACTTACCTTAATAAGAGAATTATTGGATTCAATATTTTCTAGTTACATCCAACATCCATTTAGCATACACATCTTTGCCATATGCACATGTTGCATCTAATGGTTTTTAATGAGTCACAATTCCACATCATAAAGGATTACAAATCTAATAAAAATTTTATAAAAATTAGCCTTCAACCTAGTAGGGATTCTTCTATCATAAAGTACACTACTAGTTTCCCATCATTTTCTCAATTCTACTTCAATTTTTTTTATCACCTTATTGTTAATTTAACCATACCCTTGAACTAAGGATCTAAATTACTCACATCGAAAAACTTCTTAATTTTTGGTTCTTATTCTCGTTTCTCCATTATTTACTTTTTTACTAAAAGTGTACTCCATATATTCTATTTTACTCTTACTAATCCTCAACCTTTTGATTCTAGGGTGTTTCTTTAAGTCTTCATTTTCACAATTAGAACTTTCTTGGATTCATCCACGAAAGGTATATTATTAGCAATGAGCATACACCAAGGGATATCATCTTGAATAGCTTTGGTTAGCTCATCCATAATAATAGCTTTTCTTTAGATTTTCTCTAATCTTCTATATTGATGATCTAATGAAATATAATTTTTAAATTATTATTCATTTTTAGGACTCTAACATCTCCTTATCAACTATATGAATTCTTTTCTACCATTGAATTTTGTTAAGAGACAAATAAGTATTAACATCAAAAACTTGAATATTCTTCTTTATGCTTGCAAACCAACTATGCGTAGATCTACATGTTTGTTATCTCCTCTCAACTTTAATAAAGCAACCTCTTCTAATAAGTGCATTCTCTAGTCTTCTTAACACTTGATCAAACCATCTAAGATAACCTTTCAACTTAGAGTAAGACTCGCCTGAAATGTGCATCATTCCACTACACATTGTAGTAATACAAGTGGGTATAAATTTGAAGGTACTCATTCCTCCATCCCCAAACATGTGCTTCCTACTTGAAGTTATGATAGAAATGTGTACTTTCCACCTGAAGACATAATCAAGAACATGTGCTCCATACTTTGAGTTACAATAGAAATTTGTGCTTTCTACTCGAAGCTATAATTAAAAACATGTGCACCCTACTAGAAGTCACTTTACCACTTCTCTCTCTTCACACACTTATCTAGTATACATTTTTTGGTCAAAAGAGGCATTAATCCAAGAAGGAATTGGCAGCACCAGGCTAGCCACATTCCACTTTCCTTAACACACACTACCCTAATTGAACATTAGATCCTCTACATTTCACTAAGGTGGCCAAGCTCTCATATACTTGTTGGATGAAACCCAAAAGCCTTATCTCTTTCTTTATTCATCCTCATTGAAAATCATCAATGGAGCATTAGGCTCATGCTTAGTTGCATTCAACCTATGATTCTCATCCTAACCACTTTCATTATCTTTAAATTGAAAATTTTGATAACATTCTCAAGTGAATGGTCCCCAACATAGACATAGTACTTTAAGCCTTCAATGCCTTGGAAGATATTAAGAAAATCCTCCAAAATGTTGTCTTTTATTCTAAGACTCATTTTATCCTTAAGGAGCTTGATGTTTCCCATAACCTAGATAAGAGGATTGATTATGTGGTGTAGGGTTAACACATGAGCTCTTAAAGTCACCAAAATTATTTTGTCCATTCCCTCTCCAAGGCTTGTTACTCTCTTTCTTATTGTTATATAGTTTTTCCACCACACACTTATCTTTTTTGTCCTATCTTTTAATCCACGAAATTATCAAAAACTTGGATCATCATTCTATATCCTATGATTTTTCAAGTTTTAAGCTCATGTTAAACTTAAGATTTGAGATTGCTAATCAAATATATGTATTTGTTAACCTCATTGATATTCAAGATTTGTATGATAAGATTTTGGTACTCCTAAATATATTCCTCCAAATCTTCAATGTGCTAGATCTCTTCTAACTTCACCTAGGCTTTGTTAATGAAAGTGCATGGATGGAAGTTTTCAATCAATGCCTCTTTGAATTGATGTTCTTATGGGTTTGCCTATTCTAGCTTTTTCTTCTTAGAGAATTCCAAGCCACCAAGTTTTTGCTATTGTTGTACTCACACATTTCCAAGCATGCTTCTATATTAAAGAGGAAAGCATCAATAACTAAATTTTCTCTATTATGCTTATAAATTATTGGCTCCTTTACTCAAAACTTGAGAATCAACCAACACAGTCCTAATGCCAATGTTGTTACTTGCACAACCAATTGCTTTTTCAAGCCCTTAATCTCATTTTGTTGACTTTCAACCAATATTTGTTGGATGTCTACCAATAATCTCAACTATTTCCCTTCATCTCGGAGCTCCTAAATAGTAAGTTGAAGATCATCAATAATATCCTCAAGATGCTTTACCCAATTCCTTATCATAAATTTTTAGGTAAGAGCAAGTTTAGGTTTAATGTCAAAGCCCAACTCTAGCAGGAAATAAACTTCCATGGGATTAGCCAAGGCTTGGATCATTTGAGCCTTTTTTGCTATAGGTAGATGGTGCATGATTATGCTATTTACTTGTAACAACTAATTCTACAATTTTTGCCTCTTTTTGAGGGATTCATCAATATACCTCTCACCACTCATTTTCACATCCTTGTCCTTGTGCACTTCCTCATGTATGTTAACATCGTTGTACACCCTTGTGCATATGATTGTCTTGATTGTCATCTCTAATTGGCCCATTGTGCAAGTTAGAACTAGGAGAAACAACATTAGGATTTTTGGTAATCTTCTTCCTTTCTTTTGTAGCAACAACTATCCACACAAACCACAAGCCAAAAATACTAACCATATGTAATGAATCATGATTCACAACCTTGGCTTTGATACCAAGTGTAACAAAACTACTCTAAAGAAACACAACTTAGCATCATCCTTAATTCCAAGGTAGCAAAGTGTTTCAAAGTAGATCCAAGATGGATTACACCTCAATGATCACAACACATGCAAGCACATCATTAGTGCATATAACATGTTAGTGCAACGGTTAGAACTATAGTGAGTACATCTTAAGTAATCATATAAGTGACAAGACCAATGAGATGTGCACACATGAATGATCATAGCTAATACAAGTTGTCACATAAGAGACATCATTCTCTTAATAGAGCTAAGTTACATCCTTACTCTAATGCATCTAGCCTTAAGCCCAACTTCATCAAGAAGGGTGGTGGCCTAAGCTAGAGAGGCAAAGCCTTCCCAATAATCCTATATATCCTTATGATGCAGTACACAAAGAATCAGGGTCATGTAGTTGTTTAGTGTGATGGTTAAGATAGCATGAAATCCATAAGGATCTCCAAACTCCTTCCGACCCTTATTATAGATGGAAAGTAACCTTTGGACCATCAACAAGGTATACTCTCTATAACCAACTTATTATCATTTCATCTATATTTCCTCAATTCTATTTGTAACATTATTGTTAATTTCATTGTCTATTTGAACAAGTGATCTCAACTATCTATATTGCTTATATTAAGTAACTTGATATTCCTCTAAAAATGTCCTCCATGTATTCTATTTTACTTATAATAATCCTAAACCCCATCAATTCTAGGATGCTTTACCAAGTCTCCATTTTTATAGCCAAGGGTTCAAGGGGTGTGTTAGGTTTGAGGGAAGTCGTGGTGGAGGTGTTGTAAGTCAAAATAATTTTTTTAACAATATTTAACCCCAAGACATATAGTCAAATTAGAACTTTATAAATTAGTATTACCCATCAAAATCAAACCCATAATTTAGAGTTTCAAAATCAAGAGTCTTACTACTAGGCTAACCTCTCATTGTTAATAGGCAAATAAATATTATAATTATATCCCAAGACACATAGCTAACATGATACATTAATAGAAGTATAGAGGAATATTATGATGTCTCAAGTGTGGATTCAACTAGTTGCCTAATAAGATAATGAGCTAACTACTTAGCCACTTATCACTAGCCTTTTGGGTAAGAAAAGGGAGGGGGATGTTAGATCCTAAACATAATATTAATATTAAGCAAAAAATTCAAAGCACATCACATGTTTAACATTGATTAGAAGACATAAAAATATGTAAAGAAATATCTTTCTAATTTTATGGATGTCTACTCAAGTGTACAACCTTATGATTGATACTTTGAAAACTCAAGATAGGAAAACTAATTGTTAGTAGAAAGGATGTTCTCGATCCTAACATGTACATCATTTTCAACATCTATGATTGAACTTAAAATAGCAAAAAGATTCAAGGTAGGAGATGTTAGACCCTAAAAATATAATTATGTTAAGAATCAAAATAATGAAGTGTTAGCCTAGTAGTAAGACCCTTGATTTGAAAGTTTCAAGTCATGGGTTTGATTTTGGTAGGCAATGTTGAGTTATAAAGTTCTAAATGAACTATATATCTTGCAATGTACCTATATTACAATTATTTCAGGATTACCTATATTCTTGTCTATGTATCCACTTTGTATATGGTTTTCAAATGTGCCATGGCTACCATACAACTACCTTTTTGTCTCTTCCTCAATATATAGATATATATATCAAACAAAAAGAATATGGTCTTCAAAGGGCTAGAAAGGAATTCTATGTTAGTTGACAAAAAAATCATCTTGCCTTTTCCCTTGTTCCCTAATAGCTTAACAAGGTGTTAAATGATTTTAGTCGGTTCAAATCCTACTTGGAGTACCAACCATAATATCTTATTCAATCTTATTCTTATCTCATATTTCTTGTTGCTTCCACTCTTATTTATGCAATTGTTGGAGAATGTTGAACAACTCCCATGGAAACTTTCCCATCTTGCTTGATAATAGAGAACTATATAGTTTTACTTGCAATTATGAACGTGAGATTCATATATGTTTGTTGAGTATGAGGAAATAAAAATACTAGCTTATATATATATAAAAATTGGCAGAGATGATTTTCAAAAAATGATGTTAACGAAGCCTGACTACTAGACGAGGTAACAAGATAACTAAAAATGGAATCACTCATCCCTCCTCTGTTTCTCTACCACTTACCCAATTTAGTTTTCCTCTCTCGGTCATGTATGCTCTTTCTTTGTTTGTTCATGGCATTTTTGAGAAATAAATCGCTTGCATAAATAATGCTCAAAAACGCCATGAACAAAGAAAGAAAGAGAAAACTTGATCGAGAGGGTAAAACTAAATTGGGTAAGTGGTAGAGAAACAGAGGAGGGATGAGTGATTCTGTTTTTAGTTATCTTGTTACCTTGTCCAGTAGTCGGGCTTCGTTAACATCATTTTTTTTAAATCATCTCGACCAATTTATAAATATATATATCTAAGCTAGTGGAGCAGTTCTGTGGGCTATAAGTAGAATTTAATTATTTTTTTTATTTTTAAAGTTATCATCACTATTTACATTCCAAATAATATATATTAGTAAACATAAATTGGTTAAAATAAAAGTTTATATATTTCGTATATATTGATGAAGGAATACATTGCACAATTATTGCAATAAACATTACCGAGCTATATAATAGCATTGAGCAAAAGGCAAGATATAACGATAAATGTGAACTCAATATGTCTAATCTTCCAATTGCGCAAAACAAACTTTCTATGCAATTCTACTTTGGAGATGTTTAGCATCTGAAATCTTTTTGTATCTTTGCACAGAAATGAGGATGAATCTTTAAAGAATCAATGGTTTTGACTCCAAATAATGCAACAAACGTTAGACCTGTAAGTTCTCTTATGGAGTGGTTTCGTGGGCTATGAGTAGAATTTAATTATTTTTTTATTTTTTAAGTTATCATCACTATTTGCATTCCAAATAATATATACTAGTAAACATAAATTGGTTAAAATAAAATTTTATATATTTTGTATATGTTGATAAAGGAATACATTGCACAATTATTGCAACAAACATTACAGAGCTATATAATAGCATTGAGCAAAAGGCAAAATACAACGATAACTGTGAACTCAATATGTCTAATCCTCCAATTGCGCAAAACAAACTTCCTGTGCAATTCTACTATAGAGATGTTTAGCATCTAAAATCTTTCTGTATCTTTGCACAGGAAAAGAAGGATGAACTACAAACTTCTTTGTCATTACGTTTTCGTAAGCATGCACCAGGTTTGCATACAGTATGTCTTTGAACAGCATTGACCAAATCAGCATAATCAGTTTTCAGATCCATACATTGTAGTTGTTCAGCAGTCAACTCACATGGATGACGTAACATATTTACACGTAAAGCCTAAGTGAGAAGACAAATTGAAAGAAGTAACAATGGAGAAATTAATATCTCTATATTCTAAGCAATATCAGCAAAAAAAACTTTGTGTAAAGAATAGAAAAGATAAATAAGAACTTACATTATTTGGATGTCCATTTGCTGTAAATCTTGGATTCTATGCATTTGTAATTGAATCAAAAAATTCCTTTGCCCTACATATGACGTGAGGATCATTATGGTCGAGCTCATCTACCTTTGGAGCACATTGTATTCATAGGAAACCATGCACATGTGGAGATCCGTGATGTTGCCACTCATATCGTGTCCAATAGTCAACAACATGGAACTCATTCGTCAAAACTGTTTTAAAAAAGACAATGTGAAGATGATGCACGAACTCTACAACTATATGCGGATTTTCTATTACTTTGCCTGCAACGTTTGAGTTTAGATGAGTTCTTAGGTGGATCTCCTTCTATTAGATTATGCAACTTAGGCCAATAGAGATCTGTCGCACTTAGAGTAAAAAAGATAGTAGGTGTTCCCAATTGATTCACCATGTTAGTTAGCTCTGCTTTACATTTTCTCTAATAAGATGATGTACCACGAATGGATGTACCATATCACATTAAATTATCAACAATGACATGTGATGGAGCATTATTCAATTGTTCTCGTAGTCCTTCAATAGT
The DNA here is from genome assembly GCA_015680685.1 of Gnetum montanum. Classification (NCBI taxonomy): domain Eukaryota; kingdom Viridiplantae; phylum Streptophyta; class Gnetopsida; order Gnetales; family Gnetaceae; genus Gnetum; species Gnetum montanum. The sequence continues at coordinate 73,147 of MNCI01006676.1, read as the reverse complement.
TATGGGTGCATCAACAATATTTTTTTAAAAAAATACAGCGGTAGATTCCATTGCCTGTCTCCTTCTAATGATATTATAGATATAATACCTACAAATAAATGACACATTGTTGCTTAAATGTCATAAAAAAATTTATGAATAATGATGATAACAAACAAATAGAGAATTACTATTTACCTGAATCACTTGCGACATCCAAATCTACCATCTTTGTGGCAAATAAGATGTTTTGCATATTCATGCAATTTTACATCTTTAGCTTTACACTCAAGAAAATCGCATTTTCCTTCAAGAAAAAGACTTGGAAATGCCATCATAAACAACTCCATCATGTTAAACTCATTAATAGGAGAATCAGACATGGAAGGCCACTGAGCAACATCTGAATCCTGCAATGATGGATTATGCATCCATGCTCTTATCCAATCAATTTTCTTTCTTACAATTCCAACACATTGTGCAATTGATGATGTGTGACTGATAATGTTTTCATCATCTGTCTGAAGTAAAGGACCTTGAAATTGCAATCTCATTTCTCCATCCTTTTCTGACAATGGAATATAAGGAATGCTATGAAAGATGTTAACATCATCTAATGCATGCATATCGATCATGACATCTCAATAGTATGGATCATTTGCCTTTTTAAAAATCAAAGCTTCATAAACTCGTCTCTTGTTGACAATGAAATTATACTCGGTGCCCATTTGATCTACTCTTTTCAATATCAAGAAAGGGATGTCTTTAATTCTAAGAGGAAGCCTTTTAGTAATCTGTGTGACATCCTGAGCAAAGCTAATTGTGTGACCTTTATACTTGAACTGTCCACCAACTACATGTGTAACTTGTAAAATGGGATTGATTTTTGCAATTAACATTTCTTCAACCTCAATTAAACAACCTAGGATAGGTGATCGGATACTAGGATCCATGTTATTTTCAACAGAAAATCGTTTGATTTCACAACCAAAACTCTCAAGAATATTATGTTTCTTTTCTTTAATGCACCTATTACATGTGGGTCCTCTACTTCTAGTTAAATCCAATAATATGCTAAGAAACATTTCGTTGCATACATTGCAGGAACGTGGATTTGCAAAACTTCTAACTGCAGTATTAAAATTATGTATTGCTTGAGCAATTTCTGTACTTGCCTTTTGCAATCTTGGAAAAGACTGAATAGGTTCTGAAGGAGGCATTTCTATTGTTGGTGCACTAGCAACATATGTAGCTTTATTTATTCGATGAAATAAATTTTCTTCTTGTCGACGTTGCCTCTTTCAGTGCTCACTCTCATTATAATGTAGTTGTTCTTGATCTTCTTGCAATTGTTGTTCTTCTTCGTGAGTGATTTTTGAAATAGATGTTACTTGATTAACAGGCACAGATGCATTTCTAATGTTCTGCAAAAAAATGTTTCAAAATTTAAACTAAAAATTGAATTAAACTATTTACCAACTTGAGTATAGAACTAAAAATTGAATTAAACTATTTACCAACTTGAGTATGGGCAAACACCAACCTGCATTTCTTCTTGATTATTTACATTATTAGTATCAATAATGTGGATCATTGCATTGGATTTGAAGTTGACATAACCTAAAATAATATATGCAATGTAAGTATGTAAATAAAATAAGAAGATTTCCCTATGATAAATATTTGTTTTGAAATATTAAAAAATGTATAAATTACACTCTTGAATTTCGTAGAATTAGTTCTCGTTCTCGTTCACGTCATTTTTCTTCTCATTTTAGAAATCATCTTCTCTCCTCTGCAGTCATCGATTCTGGATTTTTAATTTCTATAATTCGTGGTCATCCTCTTCTTTGGCCATGCCCACACACATGCCCACTGCCATGACCTCCATGAATTGTATTACTGGTTGCAATAGGTGATTGTTGTTGCTGATCTTGAAGAGAGTGTTCTTCGCCTTCTCTATTGAGATTAATAGCAGCAGGATCCATGTTTTTGAAAATGCACAAATTCCAATATTACACCTCTTAATCTTGTAAGACAATGCCCAAGTTCAATATCTATAAATACTATACCACACCAAAACCGTGATCACCCTAATCATCACCATGATCGTAACCGTACCATTTTTATTAATAATAAATATTCATTATTACCCATTGTTTATAATAAAAAATATTCATTATCATTGTAATCGTAACTGTCACTGTTTATAATAATAATAACTATTCAATATTACCCATCATTTATAATAATAAATATTCATCGGTTACCCACGTCGGGGCCTACGTGTGAAGGAATACAAAGAAATAAATGGGAAGCCTAAAGGTCGGGGGCATCAATCGAATAAAGATTTGGCTCCCCTGCATCGACTCTTTAGCTTCCCTGCACATGGTGCATGCACATGAGAGAATACGAAAAGATGAAGGGGGAGCCCATGGGTCGAGGGCATCAATTGAATAGAGATTCAACTCCCTGCAGTGATTCTTTGGCTCCCTTGCAGGTGGTGCATGCGCGTGAGGAAATACGAAGAGACGAATGGGGAGCCGAAGGATCGGGGGCCTCAATCGAATAGAGATTTAGCTTCCTTACAGTGACTCTTTGGCTTTTTGACTTTTGAAATTCGGCTCCTCTACAGTGACTCTTTGGCTCCCCTACAATCGAATAAAGATTCAGCTCCCCTACAATGACTCTTTGGCTTCCCTGCACATAGTGCATGCACATGAGAGAATACGAAAAGATAAATGGGAAGCCTAGGGGTCAAGGGCATCAATTGAATAGAGATTCAACTCGCTTGCAGTGACTCTTTGGCTCCTCTGCACGTGGTGCATGCATGTGAGGAAATACGAAAAGAAGAATAGGGAGCCCAAGGGTCAAGGGGTGTCAATCGAATAAAGATTTAGCTCCCTTTCAATGACTCTTTGGCTTTTTGACTTTTCAAATTTGACTCCCCTGCAGTGACTCTTTGGCTCCCCTACATGTGATGCGTTACATGGAGGGCGACAAATCCACTCCCCCCTCCCCCCTATCCTATGAGACGTGTTGGCCTCTCGGCCAAAATAATAAGTTACATAAGTTAGTAGGCAAATTTTAAGCCATGCTCTTGATGGTAGGTGATATTTGTAAGGAGAATTTCACATATTGAGTTTTTTTGGTTAACATTTAAAAAGTACAAAGACAAATGCTCAACTTTATTCCTAGCTTCGTTATTTTGGTGGCATTGCTCTCCTCTCCTCTTAGAGGCACCATGAATTTGATGCAAGTTCAATATATCAAGCTGATTTAATTTCGGAAAAATCAAAATTTCTCCGAAAAGAGTAACTGTTTGAGAAAAGTCGGGAGGGTAACCTAGAAAAAACAAGATCTTTTGACGACGTCTTTTAAAAAAAAATACAAGGAATCTATTTTGTTTTAAATTTCCAGTACTCCCTGCCTCTATTGCCTTTCTGCTGAAGGGTAATCTATAAAAAACAAGACCTCTTCTGGTCATGTCTTTTTTTAAAAAAAACCAAAGATAGAAGGAATCTACTTTGTTTTAAAGTTCCAATACTTCCTTTTTGGTGCTATTGCCTGGCACTAATTCATAACTTTAAAACTAGCTTAATACACTATAATAACGGGGGAAGTTAATAGACAACATGGAGCACAAGCTGTAGCTCAACTAGTTGGTTCACATGCTTTGCACCCAAGGTATCAAGTTCAAAGCTCACATAAATGAGGACTTGAAAGGGAAACTCCCAGCAGTACCAGCACAACACTTTGGTAAAGCATATGTAATAAAATAATGCACATAATTTTGCTGATTTCTTATTTGTAATTTTTCATAGTGCAAAAAAATGTGTGATTTATCCAACACAAATCTCAGGCAAAGTGTCTGACCTAATTTACTGCTAACAATATCATATGATTAAGGTAAAGTTCACACGACTGCAAAAGTCTCCGACATGACAAGCAAGATGGTATGTTAATATTTCACATACATGACAAGAGATTCAGCTTTCTGTTTTGTAGAGTAAATTTTACAAAGATACTGTACACTCAGCAAAAGTAGAATTCCATTCTTTGACTGCCACGCAGGCATAAGAAAAGTCCATATATATGATCCCGCAAATTAGGCAGTCTGATTGTGCCATAGTCATGTACAACGTTAGGTCTTCACAAACAGAATAACAGAGATTAACTGAGTAGCAGAAGCAAACTCCGTTCCCTTCAGGTTTTCCATTCCAGCTCAACATGAATTTCTCCATTTTTGGAATCGATAAGATTGTAGGTATCATTGATACGCCTGTTGTACACCACATCGGATAGATTTATCTCCACAAATCCCAAAAGTTCCTGCAACATTCAATTACCGGGTTAATTACTGTAATTCAAAAGATTTCAAGGAGCCGGCTTCCTTACCATATATTTACAACATAGAAATTGAAATCAAGCTTAAGTTTAGGGGATCCGTTGGACAAAATTCAATTTCAGCCATTACTATTTCTTTCACAAGAATTATAACCTGTTCCCCGTTGGGATTGAAACTTGACTACCAGTAATCTATTTGAAATCAATTCACAAGCATTGCCAACAAGCTTTACCTCATTCAATTGTATATAATTCTTCTTAGCTTTGAAGTATAATTATAATTCACTACAATACAATGAACATCGAATTGATGCTGCATCTAGCACGAATCCACAAACCAACAAAATAAACAAGAAAGTACTTAACTGGTGAAACAGCATACTAACAAGTTTTATGCATACTAAGTCATCATTAGGACTCACTGAAGAATGTTAGTGATGGTTGAAGTTAAAAAAATGGAGCTAGTACAACAAATTTGAGTGCGATTGTATAACTTTAAATTTTAACATAATTTTATGAAATTAAAATATTTAATATATTGTAAATTTTAAAAAATCTCCAATATAACCATGAATCATGTTTCCTGAATATTAAAATGTTGTTCTAAAATGGTTTTAGACAATGCCTTTTGTATTCAACAAAAAATATAGAAGAATACTAATAAATAGTAGTTTTTCTTGAACAATCTAATTTAAAATTTCCACATCAACTTATAATCATAAGACTTAACTTAAAGGTATATAAGCTTTTAAACCAAGCTCCAGTCCAACTGCTTACTATTGCGACATGAAGGTTTGTCGGAATTAAAAGTAGATCATGTGCTTTCATGATGTATAGCTAGTACAATACATTGATAGAATTTAGGCAATTACACAACAAACATAGTCATTCCTTTTAAGTGTAACTTAGACTCACAAACCAATTGCTTACAGAGCAACCATATTGCTAATTGGGCTACGTTCTCATCGGTGACGTAGCTATATGACAACATAACATAGAATACAAGGTTTAAAGGTTACATGTCGAAAAACTGGACCACTAGATATTAATGCAGTAGATGCAAAAGGATAGAAAAAGCTGAAAGATGAACTTAAACTTCAAAATAAGTGATAAGTTGAATAACCATAGATTAAAAACGGTTGACAATGTATTTGCCAAATTAGTGGGTCCCATTTTGAACAAAAGATTATAGAATTGGGCAAACGAAAACAATTTGCGCATAGCCTTTCACGAGAAAACACTCCATCGTAGATTGATTACTCTGATATTTTTGTAGAAAGCCGACTAAGGGTAGGCAAAGAAACACATTTGTCTGATTTTGTTAAATTTGCAAAGCATTATTATTTAGGCATGAGGAGAATTATTGATCTTAATGCCAATTCCAAATTGCTCAATGCCATTCACAAATTGTTAAAGAATATAAAACCCACAGAATCCTGCAAATTCTTTAAAAATATAAAAGTTAAAACTCAACACTCCACTGTCACACACTGTTTGAAAGTTTTGTTGATAATCTAGAAAGTTAAATCCAACACGTGCATAATCAATATGCTACGAGTGAGTCAACCCCTAGTATGCCTTCTGATTTTTGAGATGGTGTGGTACTAATTATGAAATCTTATAAACGGTTGCAAAAAATGTTGCAGGTATTAGACAAGTTCAGTAAGCATTCAAGGATGGAGCAGAATGTTTTGATTACCTTTTTTCTTATAAATACAACAAAGAAGAGAGATCATAATGTTTGGATCAATAACAGACGAATTGAAATTGTGGAACTCTCAAAACTACAAATAGCATCCCAAAGAGTTCAGCTGATTGTAAAGGATTTTATGCAATAAAAAGCAGTTGCAATAGAGAATATTTGGGCATGAATAAAAAATTTTTGTTCCAAATTATTTGTACAACCTACAATTTTATATGCATGTGTCATTGGAATTTAGGATCAGTTAAGGATTCTTGTAAAAAGGTAGAAAAGATTAAGAAACAACTTTTGTTAGAAAATTTTAACATCAAAATTTAAATTCCCTATGCAATTTTGTTTTTAAGAGGCTACACATTACCATTGGAAGCTAAAACAATGCACCAATTTCGAACTCATTATCAAATCCCTCAACAAAGGTAGTTATGAATACTCAACACAAGGCTAATACTGCAAAGAAAAGCTGTGATTACAAAAATAGGCCATTTAGGATTTAAATATAATAGAAAGCCCTCAATTTCTTTTGCAAGATTGTAAACCAGAAATTTGTCAAGCAGTATTTGAAGAAAGCTAAAGATCAAAAGAAGCTCTATTTCTACTGTTAAGTGTATTAGAAAAGGTAGGCCTTTAAATAGTAATGCATTTTTAGAACATGTCTTCTTTAGGCAGAATTTGAAGATCTTTTAAAAGTAAAGGGGCGCACACAGGATATTATGGTCTCAAAACATGCCTAAAAGGACAATTTCTGTATTTTGGTTCCAAAATATAAGGGTCTCACATGATGTATATCAATCCCAAAAGCAAGTATTATATTGTTGGGTCGTCTATCACTTGTATTTGAATGAACCGTGATGAAGAATGAAAAAGAAAAAGATTTTTAAATAAAGAAATCAAGTCTATCAAGTTTTCACTCACAATCTCCACTCAAGTCACTCTTATACTACTCAATATTCAGAGTCCTCCATTCACATTGCCTACTATCTCTCATCACTACAACAAATTTCAGAAGAAGAGAACAGAAACATTAAAAAAACTAAAAACAAAGTTACACCAGAACAAATAGATTACAAAACTTTTGAAGCTTGAAGAAAAGTAGATTACCTAAATGTACGAATTTTTATGCAGACAAAAACAGTGATTAGTATAGTATGAATGTGATATTATTATCTTAGAGTCTTCCATTCACATTACCTAATATCTCTCATCACTACAACAAATTTCAGAACAAGAAAACAGAAACATTAAAAAACTAAAAATAAAGTCACACTAGAACAAAAAGATTACAAAAATTTGGAAGCTTGAAGAAAAGTAGACTACCTAAATGTAAGAATTTTCATGTAGACGAAAACAGTGATTAGTAGAGTACGAATGTGATGTTATTATCTTAGAGTTGAAATCAAAAGATAGAAGAATGTACAACAAGAAGATTTAAGTATATAGACTTGGCTTACTCTAGGTAATAGATGATGAACATCATTTTCTTTTTGAAATATTGTGAAACTCACTTTTTTGGATATAATTAGAATATTACGTGCAAAATTTTATATAAATTATTTAGAATGTCATCATTGGTCCTAGAGTAATATCTTGAAGACATTGGAAGTTTAATCTACAAGATCATTGGACACATTTGATATACTCGTGAAATATTGGCAATTGTACCTTGAAGATAGAACAAATTTTAGTTTAATTCAGTTGTTATCATGAACAACTAGCCTTATTACTTAACAAGTTTTCTAATTAGTTAATGTACGAACCCACTTGAACCATCCTCTTCAAAATCAGTAGAAATTTTTTTTCTCAAATTTAAAAATATTAGAATTTAAACATTCATAATAGACAGTAAACACATGATATACCAAAACTGCCAAGGTTTCAAGGATAACCTTATTATTGTAGTTCTACCATTCATAACTTTTTTGTTACTTTCAACAGTATCTTTGGACATCCATGTCTATCATTACAATTTAAAACAATTTCAGCTATTACTGTCCTAGTTCTAGCTTTAAAACATTTCTGATCAAATTCATACCTTTGAATGGAAAGAAAACCCAATACGCTTACTGAAAACCTGTATCATAAGTTTCTCGTTTGATGATATGTTTTGACACATGAACTCAAAATTTTGATCCCACTTTGGATCCCTGTTATTTTTAAGTGCCTGGAGAATAAAAACTTGCAAAAATTAATCTCTATGAAGTGCAACATTCTTTAAAAATCTTGTCAATTCAGATTTAAAAGGAATAAAATAATACCCACCTTAGTCCTCCTCTCCTCTCCCATGAAGATAATTTTCACAAAAGGATTGGTATGATGTCTCCCTTCAAGATCCTTTGCGCCATGTACAGAAACTACTAGCACACCTTGCTGGTCTGTTGAAGTATCAAAAGACCTTTCAATCATACTTTGAGGATCCTTAAAACTGGGAATGCTGTCAGTCTCCTTAAAAGGGTTATAAGTTAATTCAACTGTGATTTTCCCACGTTGTTTTGTGCTTTGATTGTTTGGATCCAAAGTTTTCATCAGATCAAGCGTGAACGATTTTGTTTCACCGGCAACAATATACTTCAATGGAATTATTTGCATTCCTAGTTTGTCATGTGCACTCATCTGCACAGACAACATCAACTGAGTTTACAGGAATATCATAGATATTTTAAATATGTGTGTGTAGAGAGAAAGAGAGAGATAATGCCTTGTCCCAATCATATGCATGAAGCTCAAGAGCTTGTGCTTGAGGATCTTTTACACTGAAATTGAATGATTCATTCCATACAGGATCAAGAGTCTTCATTTTCACGCTTGTTTTCCTTGATGACAGCCTGTCTCCTGTCAACTTTAACTTCACATATGGATCAGATTTACCTATAATATCCATCTTCTTTAAGTTTGTTGCTCTCATAACCTTGACATTGAGGATACCAACAGGTTTCTGAGCAACTCTGCAGGAATACAAAATCATTTGTCAAAATCAGCCTGGAAAAATAATCTAAAATCTAAGGTATTTATTTCAAGGTTGCTTATCTAGTCTGTAATATTAAACAGAATGTAGGATAAAGATTTGGAAAAAAGAAAGAAAATCAGCATGTAAGAAATACCTGAACTCTCCATTAGAATATATAATTTTAATTGGTAAATGAGCTAATACAGATATACATTCCATACAGAGTTGATATTTCTGAGCTTCAAATACAGGGTATTAGACAAGACATTTTAATGCATGTAATAATATCAAAAATTTTCCAACAGGATGCTTCCTAACCATGCCACTGCATATTAGGAGATAGTTTTTAAATCATCATCTTGGTACCTTTATTCCACCAACTTTGGCCAACCCATTAGTGTAGGCAAAAGATTTGATACTAATTTTCTGTGACTTTCTGTCTTGATGTTATAGTCCCTGAATATATATATTTTTTACCATTCTCCCAAGTGGTGCAAGTCTCAACATATCTCTTGGAATTGAACTTGTAACTTGTAGACAACAAGCCACATGCTCTAATCAAGTAAGCTATGCCTCACCAACAAGATACAGATTTTAAATTCTTTACAAAAATGTTTACATCCAATGAATTTCCTTGTTTTGAAAAAAATATTATCGTTGGTCTCCTATATATGCCATATGCAGAAAGTGTTAGAGCCCATGTTCCTTCTTGGCCTTTTCTTTTAAAGTGGGCAGGGCAATAACATCGTTTGCTAAATTGGTTATTAAAATTCATGCATAATTTAGCTAATTGTCTAATTTGTGTGCTTGAACCCTTCTGTAATTCTGTTGTTATGTTGCTTGATGGACCATGTGTTCAAAACCAAGCTAGTATAATATGTTTTATTTTTATCGAATAATAAAATAGGGTTTTATACAATAACTATTCTTTCTTATGTAGCACTAATAATTTAATTATTAATTTTTAATAATAAAAATAAAAGTTATCCAATTCTATAAAATAAAATAACAATAAGCTTGACTTTTGCAAGGTTACACATAAATAAGCTCTTCATTTCTTATTATTCAGTAGTACCACTGATGATGGAACCAGAGAGAATTCAAAACTAGGAGGGTTTTAGATTGTATGTTATGTTGCTTTTTTGCATGCATTTATGTATGTCACATAAAAGTAGTTTAAGTTAGTTTTAATATAGATGTGTATGCTTCTTGTAGTTTGAGTTTCTTCATTCCTGTATACACAATTTTAGGGTTCAACATCATCAATATTTCAGGAGCTATTCCAATTGCACCGGCGTCTGGTTTGGTAGGAGAGTTTATCTCCATTTTTATTGCTCTGCCTTTTGCCTGTGGCACCCAAAACAAAACAATAAAAAAACCTTTTCATAGGGGCAGAGCACTCCCACTTATGATAGATTTTGCATCAAGTTTTGTGCACCTACCAATATTCCATTTGACATTTTGCCATAAGGCACGACCATGGAAGTATTGAAAAAGATTACGTTCTGCGGTTGGACCATCTGCACTATTCGCATTTCAGTAATTTTTGTGATGCTGCCCTTCTCTCTTGGAAGGTCCAAATTCAGTCCTAAGGGCAATCTCTCCCAATTTTGTATGTTTTGTATATGTTGGGGGAGGAACTTATCAAAGGTAGAAAGACGCTTCCATTTTTGTACACGTTTATACTCTCTACACAATTTATCATAATACAATATCCTGACATTTTATTTTTTAAAAGAAAAAGATATATTACTAAATCTACTTTTCACATATTATTGAACCAAACTTTCTCCAATTTATCAGGATGGAAATTTGATCAAGCAAGATGCATTTCTCTGGAAACCCAATGATGCAGCATACCTTGGATCATCTATAATAGGCACTTCAAGAGTATTAGGCCACAAGTATAACTGTGCAACCTGATCTTTTATAATATCCTAGTCACAAGATAAATTATTATTGGTTAATGCTAATGCTAACATGAAAAGGAAATGGCAATAAACTAAACTATAAACTTTTACTGACCATTCACCAAATTGTATAATACAGAAATGTACATGGCAAAATACATTGATTCTGGAGTTAATGAAAGAGAAAATAAGAAAAGAAACTTTCAAAAATGAAATAAGAATTTAATTTAGCTGGCAGAACTAATTCACCATTACAGATAATACAGAACATCCGCAAATAGCAGAAACACACCTTCTCCACGTTAACCTAATGTAATTTCATGGATCAGTCATTTCGTTCATCTCCATCTATAAATGCAAATTAACCTCTATTATCTCAGTATAGAGACTAATTTTGGTATCACAGAATTCAAATCTTGGGGTCTTCGGTTCAAGTTAATGATGAGATTAACAATGATGTGACACACACAATTGAAGCAAGATAAAGGAAATGGCAGGAAGCTATTGGTGTTCTTTATGATAGAAGAATCCCTACTAACTTGAATGGTAAGTTCTATAGCACTACTATTAGGCTTCTGATTCTTTATGGTGTGGAATGTTCGGCTATCAAAACACATCAGGCCCAATGTGTGTATGTGTATCTAACAGAACAATAGCAACACTTAATCATCAATGTCCATGTGCCTTCTGCTAATTATGGCAAAAAAAATTTAAAAAAGAAGAATTATACTTGGGTTATAGGCAAAACTATTATCATGGGTTACTTTAATGTGGTAATGAGCTCAACGGAACACTCCATGGGTAAGCACAATGGTGCTGAGGTCACCGTATTTGATTTTATTCATAAACGTTTTGGTAAAGTGGAGGTTCCTTTGACAGGTGGAATGTCTACATGGAGACGTCCATTTGAAGGAAGGAAGCTTCATATCTCCTAGATGGATTGTTGTTGGATGACCCCTTTATTCACAAAACTAGCACCTATCCTTTCTTGTGATTTGTGGAGCTTTTAAAATCTTTGCAAGATCATTGTTCAATGTCGACCATCATAGCCCCAATGCTCTCATTTAAGGTTTGAAAACATTTGGCTTTCTAGGCCAAAGTCATGGAGAAAATTCAAGCTTGTTGGCAAACTGATTAGGAGCTCCCATGGATTCCACAATCCAAGCTCTCTCAATGTCACAGAACAGCAAATTTGAACAACAAAAGGAAAAGGAAAGCTTTATTCTTGCTCAAATGGAGAAATTACAGCTGAAAGGAAGCATAAATTCCCAAGGACAGACAAGAGATTCAATCAAATTCTCACACACGCTCAATCAAAGCAATCACACACACATAAAGATGATGATCAAGGCACCTTGCCAAGACTCTATATCTCCTTCTACTCTTCTCTCAACTCCCTAGACTCTCTCTTTTCTTCTCCTTAGACTCTCTTGACCAAAATGAAGGCCCATGAGGTCTATTTATATCCTTCCCCCCTATCTCTTCATCTTTCCTCTTTAAATTCAAAATTGTCTTGTGTCCGTCTAGGATGTCTCAGAAGAGAATGGGACATCTTGCCCGAAAGTGCCTGTTAATAGTTGGGACATCCTAAAATCATGTGCAACATCTTAGCTGGGACGTCCCACTTGCAAGGGAAAAATACAAAGATGCTTGTTTTGAGGCCTGGAACCTCTAGACACCTCCAAACAAGTTCCCATAGCCCCCAAAACCTCCTAAACTCATCAAAATAGTCCCAAAACACTCCCAAACATGTCAACATACCCTAAGATCATCATCAACAAAACAACACAAAAAATACAAACACAACACACAAACATCTATGTACAAACATATTGAGGATTAGACATGGGCTAGGTGATGTTCTCATCACAAACCCAACTTATGCAACACCTATTCATGTTGAACATCTTCAATAAGATTTGGCGCATCCTTCATTAAGAGCATCAATACCTTCATATTGTGATCACCTAGACCCTACTGGAGGTCCATAGTTAACTCAAGCTGCTTAGTCAAATTGTCTAAATGAGAATTACAAGCAACAAAAAACAATTTACACAACTCCTGTATGTGGAGTAGGTGTACTAGAGATAAAGATCACAAATTACTTGGCTCATATAAGGGAATAGGAACACAAAGTTCTCCCACCTAATGGCTTCACACAATAAAACAAAAGAAGGCATGCCTCTTTTATACTGGCAACCTCCTGGTGGATCTTTAGATTGCACAAGACTTCTACATTAAAGTGGTGGTAGTCAAGCTTGATTTGGCAAAGTCATACAACGTTAGCCAAGAAGCTCTAATATATGTCATGTAGCTCCTGGGATTTTCAAGATGGTGGACAAACATAATCTACTTCATTCTTTGAACCACCAAGTATGTGCTATAGGTTCAACAAGCTTAGTGTAAATGGTCTTGTCCTAGCAAGGACTTATAACAATAAGACCCTCTATTCATTTATCTATTTAGCCTCATTTCATAACGCCTAGATGTTTGTCTCAATGTGGTTGGTCTTGTGAATCCTCTTGCATGACAAGGCCACATCCCAAAAAATGCAAATGACACTATGTTAGTGATAAAAGCCAATGTGTCAAAATCAATAGAACTTTAAATGAAGATGGATTTACTCTCAAAAGCCTCCAAACTTGAAGTTCATTAGCATAAATGTATCATTTATGGTATTAAAAACCCTCTACCCTCATTTCATAATGCCTAGATGTTTGTCTCAATGTGGTTGGTCTTGCGAATCCTCTTGCATGACAAGGCCACATCCCAAAAAATGCAAATGACACTATGTTAGTGATAAAAGCCAATGTGTCAAAATCAATAGAATTTCAAATGAAGATGGATTTACTCTCAAAAGCCTCCAAACTTGAAGTTCATTAGCATAAATGTATCATTTATGGTATTAAAAACCCTCTGCAATGCTTCCATAGAATGGCATTTATTCTTAGAGATAGCCTTGTACAGTTGCCTAATATGTATATCAGAGCCTCCTATTTATTAATAGACACACCCTAAGCCTTTGGGATCAAGTCTTCGCAAAAGTTCGAAATAGAGTAACTAACTAGAAAAGCTTCTTTTTTCCTTATTTATTAATATACACACCCTAAGCCTTTGAGATCAAATCTTCACAAAAGTTTAGAATAGAATAGCTAACTAGAAAGGCTTCCTTTTTTCATATGCAAGTGAGCTCATGCTTGCAAAGTCTATGTTGTAGGTAGTCATACTATGCTACTACTAGTATTCATTCCTTGCAATATTTATAGAGAAAAGAAAATTGATGTGTTAATCCAGAGATTCATTTGGCATAAGATTGAAAACCAATGAAGATTCCATTTAGTTAAATGAAAGAAAACAAATATACCTAAAAAGATATGGCAATATAAGCATTACACTTCATGAGGACTCGCTCTCACTATGACTTGATAAGAAGTAAAATTAAATAGCCCTTACGGTTGAGTTTGAATGTGTAGACCACTCCATGTGCCAAGAGGTGATGCAAAACAAACATGGACGCTATTGGCATGGGAAAGGAGAGAAGCATTTGTACAAGGCCTAAGCCACTATACAATCCAATGGCACCTAGCTCAGCCCATCTTCTCACATGTCATTTGCTTGTTTGTGCTAGCATGAGAGTATGCAAAATGTTTCAGGAAAGGATTGGCCTCTAGCCAAATTGGATTATCAAGTCTTGTAACAACACCATTGGGTACCTAAATAAGGCTTCTCATAAACTGACACAAAGCCCAATTAAACTGCACATGTGCAATTAAGCTCAATTCAAACACTCTGGTTCCATATCTAATTTTCAAGCATTGGGCATGATGATGATGTAGCACTCATTATTTCTCAATTTGACAAATAAGGTAAATTTAAATGCAAAGTGTGGGAGAATGTCTATTCTCCTATTACGTATAGATGGGTGCCTAAAGCTTAGAGAATTCTGGTTATCCCAAAAATCCAAACTTTTAGTGGCAAGTGGCTCATGAGGGTATCTTGACATGGGATAATCCATAGCACTAGTTATTCATGGCCTAGGGTGGTTATTTTTGTTGTTAGGCTAATGAATTTATCTCACATACTTTTCGGGACTACCTATATACAACTATAGTACAAGAAGCTATCATTAAGGAAACATGATCTCAAATAGATCTATCATATACACCCAACTTGGTGTAGCATCACATGTAATAGTAGCTCCTAGCTTTTCAACACAACTGATCTTTTGTGCCAAGAGCTGAGACAAGTTCTTCAGTCTTCTCCATGATGCTATTTGACCTTGCTGTGATAGTGATTCACTCATGGAGGGTAGGCCCATTTTGCGTGGAGGGCAAAAGATTATGGTTTCAACATTTAACCATTGTTGCCCTTGCTCGGGTTTCAATGGAGAGAGAAACATTCCTGAACGACATTCCTTGTCATGGTCTTGTGATGAAAGATTTCTTTAGAACAAGGATATGGTGGACTTAGTATAAGGGGACATACTACCACTTTGAGTTTGATGATCCTTAATGTATCACTACAAAGGTGATATGCAAATTTCTTTTTAGCTAGTGCCCTAACTAGCTTGGTGGACAAGTGATTATCCTTTGGGCTTCATAGGACAGCCCAATTGTGAACATGTCCTTATTATTGAAGGATGTCGTTAACAAAATCATCAACCATGCTCGAACAACTAATGCACCAATATATAGACATTAGGGTTTGGTTAAGATCCTAGCTCATCATTTGGGTGTTAGTGAAGGGGTTATCTCAATAGAGGACTATCAACTCACCCTCCACTTTGCTGACCAACTTCCTCGAGGCTCTTCCATGAATTGAAAGGTTAAAAGGGAACTACCAAGGTTCAAGATAAACCTATTTCAAGAACTAAATGCAAAGCATCAAAGGTGTTGAGCTAGGACAACAATGGACAAATTACCACTCAAAAGAAACAGTTGCATTTGACATCCATCACCACATCACCACCATGGGGAACATCAAACATCAAAGTCAACAACCATTGAAAGAAGAGGGTAGGTTTGAACCCTCAGAGAACCAAGAAGATAAAAAGTCACCATTAAAGAATGAGCCAAAACACAGATGCCCTACCACAAGGGAACACCATCTATGAATTTGTAGTCAAAGACTACATGAGACCAACATTGGCTCCAAGAGTCATTCAAGATTCTCTACACCACCTCACCTTTTTCCCTATATGCATAGATCTTAGTAGCAACAACAGTCCGACTAACAATGATGTTTCCTATTGACAAGGTTGGTCCCCACCACCCGTTACGATCCCACCTAGCTCCTCCATGTAGTTAATAGAGCTTTTATCAACCCACCTAGTGGGTCACTACTAAAGCAAAAGATAAGCACCCTTGGTCAACTATACCCATGGAGCACTCCCCATTGTGAAACAATCCCTACTCAAGGACTCAACTAGGATGTCATGGATTTTTTTACTATGATGCAAGTTCCTTGAAGCAATACAAGCCAATGCACTTAGAGGACCATGTGACCCAATTGGGGTTTTGCTAAAGCTTGAGCACTACTTACTCCATCTTCATTTTAAAGGACTCCTTTTGAATCCTTTATGGATCATTCTAATCCTAAACCCACAAATTTTTTAATGAGGTAACCAATGCAACAAACCCAAGGTGGAGTTGTGCCTCCATGCAATGGCCAATTCATTGCTAGGTTTCTCTTTGTTTTTCACAGAAATGGACATTGCAATTTTGTTGTTATGCAAAGCTTCATTCTAATGCTAAACCCATACATTTTCTAATGAGGCAACCAATGCAGCAAACCCAAGGTGGAGTTGTGCCTCCATGCAATGGCCAATTAATTGCTAGGTTTCTCCTTTTTTTTCATAGAAATGGACCTTGCAATTTTGTTGCTATAAAATGCCTTGTTCTAACGCTAAAACAACACATTTCCAAATGAGGCAGCCAATGCAACAAACCCAAGGTGGAGTTTTGCTTCCAAGAAATGGCTAATTAATTAATAGGTTTTTCTTTTTTTCATAGAAATGGACCTTGCAATTTTGTCGTTATGCAAGGTTTCGTTCCCTCTTGTCTTTTCCTTTTATTGGATTATGGGGAATAGAAAGGACAGCCTTGTTTAGGTTGGCTTGGTTTGACTACTAGTGGTTTACTTTGCTTGTTGTTGTGGGCTTTCACATTTTCTTATGTACCTCTGCTTGATTGGCCTAAGAAAGTTTCTTACACCATATAAAAAACATGTGAACTATATATAAATCATATTTACATCAACAAAGCAAAGGCTCAACAACAAACAACCAAAAAGGCCTTTGTTCATCAAGAAAAACATCGAGGAAATTTCTTGGACCATATAGCAAAAATGCCCACATACCTGAAGCCAATAACAAAATTGGTAAATTGGCAACCAACTCAAGCCAACCAAGAAGAGGTTGTTCTGCCTATTAGATATAATCCGATATAGGAAAGAACCAAGGAGATCGTAGTCTTATGAAATAATAAAATGCAAAACATAATTCTTTGATTCGTGAATTGAAAACCAATAATTAATGGAACATTGCCTAAGGGCCCAACTCCACAAGATGTTTATAACACCTATTACCCTAATAAAAAATGTGTGGATCTAGCATGGACCAACCCACAAGAAGTATGGAAGTAACTGCCCAAATTGAAGGTAGGTCAAATAGTGCTTTGGCTTTAATAGAACCGCAATTTGGTCCTTTGCAAACACAAGTCAACCAGAAAATTCTCCAAACACACTAGTCTTATTGCCCTAAGGAACTTGCATTATAGTCAAAAATCCACAACCTCCTAGACAAGTCCCTATTTTTGGGCATTTCTCATTGGACTTGCCTTCTAATAGTGGCTTGATGTCTGCCTATCCTTCTTGGGGTTCAAACTTTTCCTCTTCATCCAATGGATGTTGACTCCGACACCTAACATTCGCCATTGTAATGAGTAAGATAGACTTTGATAACAACCAATTCTACTAAGTGGTGACATGTCCATTGTTACCTTGTCTTAAAGGCTCCGATGCCTTGCATTTAGTCCTTGAACTCAACTTGTCCCAAAGTTTTTAATGACAAGTCCCTAAAGAGTCGGTTGACAAACTAGGGGATGGTCCTTTCCCAATATGTCATCCTTACTAATGTCCTAATGATGAGCTAGGTCTTCAACCAAACTCTCATGCTTATAGATAACTACATTAGTCATCTGAGTGCAGTCAATGGATTTGGTGATGACATCATCCAAGAATAGGGGTATGTTTATCGTTAGGCCATCCTTCAAAGCCCAAAGGATGTCCACATGCCCACCACTAAGCTAGTCAACACAATAGCAAAATAGGTATTCACATATTGCTTTCACAGTAGCAAGATAGAGATCATCAACTTAGCATGATAATCTATCAATAATTACGAACAGTAATGATGATTCAATGAAGAGTTGCAACTCCTTACAAAGGATAAAAGAACATAAGCCCTCACTTCATAATGTGTGGAACAACAATAAAAACAACAAAGGAACAACAAGGGGAACAACAATGAAGATGATATGAATATGAAGAATGATGAAGAATAAAGATAAGTTCGAAAGAGACCAAGTAAGATAGAAAAGTGGCATTGGAACAACAGCCACAACAATGTCCGTAAGTCAAAGGAGTTTACGAACCACAATATTCATAAAATTACAGAAGAGAGAATAGGAGCATGCAACAATGCTGGAAGATGTTATGGAGCATCTCTATAGCATAGGATCTCTATAGCATAGGATCCAGTTTCCTTACTAGTGATGTTAGCAATAGCCAAAGCCAAAAACCATAATGTTCTTGTTCCCAATGCTAAACGAATGTTCCTTCCATGATCAAACCACTACAATAGCAAGGCCAAACAACAACATGAAGAAGGCAGAAAAGAACTTATCCCTGCCCTTGCATAAAAGATAGGCCATGTCAAGAAGCTTTGCAACATCTTAATATCTACAAGTTCATGTAGGAGAGCCAATTGTCCCATCTTGGCTTCAAGGACTAGTTCACCTAGTTGTGCCTTCATCACATTTCAAAAAATGATAGCATTACAACATCATCAAATAATCTAGAAAAGGGTTTCTCTTGAAGCTACCATGTGTCCCCACCTGTGATGAGCAAGTTGTTTAGGAAATCCCAAAAAATATTTGAGATAGATTCATTAACCTAAGCACATAGTTAACACCACCCTAGGCCATGAAATGATTGGTGTTGTAGATTATCCCATGTCAAGCTAGCCTTATCAACCATTTGCCACAGAAAACTCTAGATTTTAGGAAAAACTAAATTCTCCAAGCTTTGATCACCCTTCAATCCTTTATAGAAAAGTATAAATCCTCCTACACTTTGTTTGCAAGTTTTACACTATTGTCAAGTCCATGGCTTGCATGTCAAGTCTAGCATCAATAGTGTTAAAATCAAGCTCAGTGGCACATGCATCTCTGGCAAGACCCTATCCAAGCAACTATGCATTAATTGAACACAAGCCTTGTTTAAATCTATTATGGTCTTGCCCCAATTCTGGATAATCCAATTAGTAACCAAAGGCAACTCATCTCCCAAAACATTTCATGAGTTCTCATGCCATCGTAAACAATCAAACAACATGTGAGAACGTTAGTTGAGCTAAATGATGTTAAGTTGGATAGCAGACCAACCTTGGACAAATGCTTGAATAACCATGAAGGGTTTTGCACCTTTCC
Source organism: Gnetum montanum (assembly GCA_015680685.1). NCBI lineage: Eukaryota > Viridiplantae > Streptophyta > Gnetopsida > Gnetales > Gnetaceae > Gnetum > Gnetum montanum. The sequence goes on along the minus strand of MNCI01006676.1, from coordinate 53,560 downwards.
CTACCAACAATGTCCATATTTTCTTTGTGCCACCTCATGCCACATGGAACAATGTATACATGGAGACTCATCTAGCAAGGCCATTTCACTTAACTTCCTGTCAATATTCAACCTCAAGGAGATAATGCTTGTAACCCCACACCTCTTGGGTCTAGCCGTTTTTTTTCTATTTAACCATATGAAATCTTCCTTGGTTTTCTTGTCCTTGCCAAATGAAACTTCAAATTAACACATGTTTGCAAACATCATTGGAGGAGGGATAGTAGCGGTAGTGTAAATCAGAAGTTCCAACAACACATGGTTTCCTATAAAGGAAAGAAAGAAATCTTTCCAATTGGCTAATCTCTTCTACAGTTTTGGAAGGACCTTATCCCAAAGACCTTCAACGTAATTGGGATACTATGCCAACGAGAAAAAGACCATTCTGATACTATGCCATGGGAAAGGGTTCAACAGACCCACTATGCTAAGGAATGCATCTAAGCATTTAGAAATGTGGGTAAACAAGTAAGTGAATAGAGGCTCTCCTTCTTGTAAGCACCTACAAGGACTGAACCAATCAAACTAAGCTTGTTGAGCCTGCACTACATACTTTGTGGCAATGATTAAAAAGTCTACCAAAAATAGTTGAATGCACAAAAAAATATCCAACTTTTTCACTAGGAAAAAGTATTGATTACTTCTGGATTTTTTTTCAGCCATTTTTTCCCAAAAAGCACCAAATTTGACCTTTCTAAAAAAATCCTTATATTTTACAAAATGTTTATGACTATCATAAGTTTCTAAGATAAATTTCATTTTAAATATTTAAACCCAATAAATAAATTGATAAAAATGTGATTTGATTATCATCATGTTGTCATCCTAGACTTTATTCTAGTTACATGGGATTGACTATAAGATTTCTTTTCTAGAGTTCACTTCTATTAAGAGCCAAATAAGTATTAACACCAAAATTTTGAATATCTTTCTTTATGCTTGCAAACCAAGTATGTTATAAGTGTGCATTGATTATATTATTTTTCTATTTTATTATTCTATTAGGACCACTGGTTTAACTAAATAAAGTTAAGAGTGTTTTTTTATTGAGAAATGGATAGGCAAAATTATATTAATAAGAAAATATGTACAATGTGGTGGGAATCCTCCCCCTCCCTTTCTCTCTCTCTCTCTCCTCAACCACCCCCTCCCCCCTCCCATCACATAATAAGATCAAAAACAAAATTGCATTCCCTTACACCCGCACTCAGCTGCCTCCAACTAGACCACCAAATCTGACACTGGCTTAAAAGAACCATGCCCAACAACCACCTTATCCTCCACATGTGCATGCCTAGATGCAAAACCCCCCAGCTTCAACACTAGCTCTTCCCCATCTACTGTACACAATTTGTGGCTCTAGCTATGCATATCTTAGCACAACCAAAATTGTAGCCCTCCAAAGGGCAAGAATTAAACTCAAATAGTGCCCCCGATGCTGGAGTTGCAACACGGCTAAGAAAAACCTTGGCAAATTAACCCACCACCCCAACTTCAAACATTTCAAGAAAGTGAAATGGACCCCTGTAGCTTAGAAACATTGCCAAAGTGGACAAAGTAATGGTCCACAAGCTCCACCACTTCCTACCAAATCTACTGCAACGGCAACTTCAGGCTTTGCCCAAAAGAAGAAAACCTCCACATCTTGAAAACCTCGACCCACCGGCAAAATAACCTCACCTGAAGTGGGGGCCCCCAAACAATCAGCCAACGCCTCCTCAGTCAGCAGAATGTGGGTCCCTCGAAACATCGTTGCAACCCCATGCCAGTTGCAAAAAAGTGTATCATTCACCATATCAAGGTCCCCCCTCAACAACTGCACCACATCGGCCCACCCCACCTCCTGAATCATAGCCCACAGGTCCGCATTTTGTTGGAATCCTGCGCAATTAGGTTCAAACGTGGGTGTCCAACCCATTGCAACCATCACCTACCGCCACAACCTAAGCCCTTGCGCCGCCAACTACCACAGGGTCGGTAGCCTCATAGCTCTAAACATACACACATTCCTTGCCTTTCACATAGTCCAAACCACAGTTGTGCCCACCAAATCCCCATCCAAAGCATGCTCACGATGGGTGGGAGAAAGCTCAAGATTTCACCACACTTCTTGCAGAAAATTGCATTGATAAACAAAGTGATGCACAGTCTCCAAGGCCCTTGAAAATAACAAACAGGTATCTGATATATGAAGGCCTCGAGCCTGCAACACAACCTGCACTGGCAATTCGTCATGATTCACAAGCCAAAGAAAAACTTTTAACTTTTCAAGCATACATCTTCTCCATAATGTCTGCCACCCCCGCACCACCAGAAACTTCCATTTTATGATTTCTTGGGATGACTTCTCCACCATATCACCAACCATTATGTCGATAAGGTGTGTACACATAGTCCTCCATATAATTGAATCTTGTTGATCTACCTACCATGGCATGTATTTAGCCCTCATAATTTGAACCCATTGAAGGTATGGAGATGTTGGTTGCATTAGATGATTAACCAAAATTTGGTAATCCATCATAATAACATCCTAAAACTTGAGTACCCTTAGACCCCTAGCCTCCTGTGGTCATGCAACTGTTTCCCACCCCACCAGATGGAGTTTCAACCCCCCTTTTCCTCACAACCAAATAAAAACTCAGATAATCTGATCCACCTTTTCCACCACCCTGGTGGATGGTGTGGCAACTACCATCGTGTATTTGGCCATGGCCAGCATCACCAAATTCGCCAAAAGCATTCACCCTTTCCACATTAAAAATTGTACTGTCCAATGATCAACCTTTCGCTACAACCATTGAATAAGAGATTTCCAAGTCTATTTGTGATTCCAAGCAAACATAGGAAGCCCTAGGTACAACTCTTGGTTAGTTCCTGCCACCATTCCCAGGTACTGCAAAATCTTCCCTTGAACCAAATAGGATGCCTCGACAAATGCATCGTGCATTTGCTTGAGGACCGATGCCCATGAAAAAATCATCGTATCATCTACATAATGCTCTATCAAGCAATCGATCCTAGCCACATTAAGCCCCTACACCCCTTCTGCTTTGCAATACCCCTGCAATGTATTTATGGCGAGGATAAATAGGTAAGGTGAGAGTGGATCACCCTACCTTAAACCATGCCCAGGGGAGGAAAACCCCCACAACCTACCTCCAATATCGAAAGAATATGCCCCCAAGGCCTGGATTTAGATACATAGTGCAATAAACCTCGAATCAAGGCCTTTTTGCTCCATGATATCAGCCAACACATCCTAGCAAATAGAACAATAAGCTTTTTTAATATCCAGCTTGACGCACATACCAAGATACCTTGAGCGCTGAATCAAGTGCATCACCTCGTAAAGAAGAATCACCTGATCCTGAATGTACCTCCCTTTCACTAAACACATCTAATTATTCCCCACCAACCTTGGCATCAAGGGGTAAGACGCCACACCACGATCTTAGTAAAAAATCGAATCAAGGTGTTGCACACCCTAACAGGATGAAACTAACTGAGACGAGTCAAAAGGTTCGGCCACCTTGGGAATAAAAACAATTCTGGAACAACTGATTTCTTCTAAACCTACTACCACTGAAACATCCGTTTGAGAGCATCTAAAATATTCAGCCCCATCACATCAATGAATTCCCTAAAAAGTTCCACTGGCTAATCATCTGGCACCAATAGTCAACCAGAGCAACCAACCTCAACTCCTGCAACCGTTCTTCCCATCTCTGGGTCCCATAAAATTTTGTAAGCCATATATCTGCCACCTCTAGCTGCATAGTAATACTCCATCATGAGGAGTCAACCAACCGAAATGACCTTTTTGGCAACATGGCAAGCCAACCTGCTCTTCCTAAACTAGGCACAATTTGAGTCTGCCATGCAGTGGGTGTGGACCTCCAAAGCTTGTATTTTCATCTCTTGCAGGCACACAACGTCACACTTCTCCCAACACACAATATCTCGTACAGTATTTCACTTGTAGGAGGTACTTTGTCCTCTACAATTCCAAGAGAGGATCTTCATGGCCCACCAACCAATCACTTTCTATACATCTACTTCAAGGTCCGCTGCAACGTCAAGTCAATCATGGCCTGTGTAATCCTACTCCAAGCAATAGGAAATAGTGGCCTCCCAATTCTACAAGCTTCCGATGAGACAAGGAAACCCCCACATCCCTCCTCGACTAGCAATAGTGGTCTCCCAATCCTATTGGCCTCCAGCGAGACCAGGTGACTACCACATCCCTTCCATTGGGCTTGCAATATCTTAGTCATTTTTGGAAATGGGAAGCCTCGAACAACCCCAACCCAATCATTCAATAGTAGCAACACCACCCCCAAAGCCTTCTTAGGGGAGGGGGTGAGAGCACTCTCCCCCACCCCTCAACCAACAACTCGAACTCCCTCTCACCAAAGCCCATATCCACTGGCACTTCTCTAGCTTTCTCAGTAGGCCCCTGCCCTGCTCCCCCAATAGCTGCCCCCATGGTAGGCTCATGAGGTCTAGCTCAATGCATCGAACCCACCAGTGCCACAGCTGCAACCTTCACCACTCGACCCTTCCTCCCAACCAAGTTTCACCCACCTTGCAGCTAGTGTAACAGAGCCTTCAGGCAAACCCAACACTCCACCGTCAAGTGACCCTTTCCAAAAATCGCACACCTAGCAAACAATGCCTCTTCACTAGCTTAACTGTTGGCAAGTTCTTGTATTCAACCCTCATCTTTTCATCTCCTGAGGGCAAGGCTAAAACCACCTTGTTGACCCTGTCCTTGGAACCCAATGACCTCCACACACAAAAATGAGCCTAGCCAATCCTATCCATCAACTTAGTGAAACTATCAAACTTTATGAATTCCCCAAACAATCCAACCAATGTTTTTAGGAAACCTGGCATCCAAAACTCCAAAGGCAGATCCAAGATCCAAACCCAAACTGATGCCCTATCAAAGAGATCTGCATCTCGGTGGGCCCTTGGCCGCCAAGGCACAAGAGCCAACCCACAGGCGCCCAAAAAGCACCCTCTCTCTCTCTCTCTGCTTCCAACTAGAACACAAACCAAAGCCTATCATCTACCAAAGTGCGGACCTGCACATTCTCCAATCCCCAGGCTGTGTAGGACCAATGTTGAATAAGGTCCATCCTAGGTCTCACACCCTCCAAAACAAACTTACCAAGGAGGCTAAGCTCCAATGTACACAACCCCTCCACAAGCAGACTCCCAATTTGCAATCTCATAGTCCCACCCTCCCAAAAGCAAGCTTCAATCCCTCCCTCCCTGTTGGGCAACACTGTTGCCCTTCCCGCCAATCTACCTAGGCTACCCTTTTCCTATGCACTCCTGAAAGCATTACCTTCAATTGCCGCCTCAGCAACCCCAAGCCCTCTAAGTTTGCCCCCCCACCCCTTCCCCCCACATGATGCCTAACCAGACCGACCATCCACAAGGATCCCTCCATTGCAGTCGACGCTCACTATGCCCCCTCCAGCGTGCCCTGCTTTCCTACCCATGCTTTTCAAAATCCTTCCTTTGATGAAGATGTCTTCAAAGTTAAGAGGGTTTGCATGAACATAGTTAATGATATTATTAATTGGAAAAAAATGTAATGTTTTAGGAAAAAAAAGTATAGTTTTTTATATTAAAAATTAATGAAGAATTAGAAAGGTTATACTCAAATAGAATACTACAAGATTTTATGTCAATAATATATTGAACATATATTGGTAGTGAAAGGATGAAGGAACTTATACACATTATACCATGCTTATATACTTATGTAGTGGTTATCATTTTTATGTCTACTTAATTGTGTTTTCTACTTTTATTTTGTATTGCCTATAAAGTTAATACCACTCTTTAACTTAATAAAGTTAAGAGTGTTTGCATGTACATGGTTAATAATATTATTTATTCGAAAAAAAATGTAATGTTTCAGGAAAAAACAGTATAGTTTTTTATATTAAAAAATAGTGAAGAATTGGAAAGGTTATACTCAAACAGAATACTTCCTAGTTTTTTCTAGAGGCATTGTGCAAGCAGCACAAAGGTCACTACTCAAGGTTAATACTTGTGATTTGGTGGGCTATGTCACTTGGGCCACCGCTAGGACCAACGTTGCCATGTAAAGTTGTTTACTCTCATCAGCTGGTGCCATAAAGGGGATCTGGTTTCTTGAACATGCCTACTATGGCAATGCAAGTTCCTGATGACCCTGAGGGTTCCGACTCGATTGTGGGCCAAGATGCCTCGGTTGAGCTATTGTGTATGGCAAAGGAGGCGACGGAGAAGGCCAGAAATGAGGAACGTAAGATTTAGGAGGCCAAGTGGTGCACTAGGGAGGAGGTGTTCCAACATACGCAGGCTCATATGGAGGCTCAGTTCGGGGAGAAAGAGATAGAGATGATGAGACAACACGAGCTCTGCAAAGAGAGCACTCGGCAACACTGATCAATGAGCTAAGGACCCAAGTCAAGGAGGAGCTGCAGTGCGAGGAGGAGTGGCAGGAGCATGGGAGGTTGGAGCAGGTGGCCCAAGAACAAGAGCAAGAGGAAGCAACATAGCTACAAAGGTAGGTGGGCAGAGCTCATGCTCAGAATGTCCAGATGTGGCTCCAGAAAGGGGTGGTGCCCTTACCTGGTGCTGAATGTTCACAAAGATACCACTTGGTCAACCCTCCACCGACACATTTGAAGAACTTCATTCTAGCTCCACCCTAGTGGGAGAGGGTCTACAGATGCTTGTGCTAGGAAGGAAGGAAGCTACCTTCAAGAACTTTCAGCAGGCAACCGCTTTTGTATACTCCGAGCATCATCGGGAGGTGCTAAATAATATCCACAATCAGAAAACTCCTGATTGTACTTGTCTGAATCTGCCTAAATGTCTATAGTTGGGCTGGCCTCTGGGGGGTTTAGGTATCCCCACAGTTTTGTTTATTATGCTTTGTTTGTCTTGTCTCATGGTGTTGAGATTGTGCTTTTTTTTTTCTTAAGGGGGCTGGGGGGTATGTGGTTTCCATGAAACCCCGAATTTTTGAGTACTTGGTTACTAGGTTGGGGGTTTACCTATGAACAATATTTGGAGGCCAAGGATCTGGCCTATTTTTTTGGGTCTTTTGGGGTAGAGGTGCGGGGCCCCCACCACAGTGTAAAATCATCTTGACTGTACAGTTCTTTTCTTCTTTTTACTTCGTACATAAACCCAAACATTCTCTCAAAAAAAAAAAAAACATAACCCTAGGGTTTAAGAGGCAGTTTTAAAAAGCAATTTCAATTTCTGTTTTAAATATTTTATGAGCATGATGTGTGTAGCCTCAAAGCATCTATTAAACATAAAAAATCACAAGTTCATTTATAGAATGGCCTTGAAGTGATCACAAATAAAAATTGAATTTTTACCTTACTTTATAAAGAAAAATACACTAAAAAACAAAATTTCCAGGCTGTATTCTAATAATAAAAAATGTTGAGTTTTTGCTGGAATAACAAAGGTACAAATTGGTAATAACCTGGACTGATCGGTAAACCAATGGAATGGCCATCAAATCTGCTCCACATAACTTTAGTCCAAAATCAATGTCTGGCTGCATTTAAGGACAAACATCAGTGACTAGCATTTAGTAGACTTATGGGTAGAAACTCACTGATGTAATATTTAACAGTGCTTTCTTTTTAACCTCTTCCATGAGAGATACTGATACCCTTGAAAAACATGGAAAAGCAGGCACTAGAGGCTTCAGGGATATCCTTGGAAGAATCGAAACTTGCAAATCAACCAACTGAAACATAAAGTCATTTCTCAGTCAAACTTTATCTATAAAAAAATGAAAGGATTATAATTAAAACTTTGCCTTCACATAAACTCACCTGCACACTGAATGATACACCAAATAAACTAACTTCTATATTAATGTCTGGGTTTCCAAACCATTTGAATGCTGGCTCAATAATTATTGCATCCTCTTGTGTTTCATAGAATTTTATGCCTGTAGCATAACAGCGTAACAGAATCATGCATGTCAACCCTTTGACAACAGGACTTGCAGCAATTAAGAACAATTGGTTCATGTCCAGATGTAAACAAATATATTTGAAAAAATATGAAAAACATATTGTTCCAAAAAAATGTCTCATTGTCATGGACAAAAATGGAAGATGAGTTAAATCATACAGAATTTTAAAACAACAAAAGAAACACTCCACAATGTACAATGCTTAATCCTCTCAGTGTATATACTGCAACTGAAACTTTGTTTAATTATGTCCAAGACCTTGTGGATCTATTAGAACAGTTAAGTTTCAACAATTTTTTACATGATACACATATATCTCAATGGCTTCCTATTGCTATTGAACCAGTCAAGCCAAAAACCTATGTACTACGCTTACAAAGGGTTTTACAGCTTATGTTAAAAGCACCACAAAGGTGAACTTTGCAGAGCATGAAATAAAACAAAATGATTGGGATGTCATTTGTGTTACCCTAGTTTAACAATCAACTTTTTTTATCAGTACTGGTCCAAACATATTCGTATTACTCTCCTTCTGAACTGATTCCATTTTTTTATTTTTATTTTTGGCCAACATTTTGACAGTTTCTCATCTTGTTTCGCATCTAGGATCTTTCCAATTTTGCAAGCCGGATTTAAATCATCAAATAAATTCCAATTGATCTAAAAATTTTAGAGGCTTATAGATCACAAAACGAGCTTTCCAACAAGCCCAAGACTAGCCCAAAACTCATCTAGATTACAGAGATGTTGTAATTTCAAAATTCGAAAAAATTCTAATTTTCACAATCAGGTCACCCACATCAGCCGGTCGACCAGCCTGCCAAAAACTTGTGAAAAAAATTTAAAAACTTTTGAAACTTCTTTTCTCAAAAAATCAACAATTATATTGAAGCTGAAGGCCAAGTCCATGGGAGATCAAAGCACAAAATTATTTATGATGATGCACAAAATTTCAAGATATGGGTCCACTTGACAAAGTTACTTTTGAAACCAAATGACATCTAAAACATAGAGACATGAATAGTAAAATCAAGAACCATGTCCAAGAGTTTAAAGAAAAAATTTCAAAAAGTTGCAAAAGACAATGAAAAAGCAAAAGACATAGCAAAATTTCAAGATATGGGCACACTTGACAAAGTTATAAAGAAAGGAATATTAAAACCAAGAACGATTTCTGAGTTTGAAGAAAAGTTTCACAAAGTTGCAAAAGAAGATGAAATAGCAAAAGACATAATTTGCATTTCAATATGCACCAAGATAAAAAAACACAATCACAAACTTCAAGACTAGCAAAAAACTGTGGGATATTCTTCAGGAAAATTATTGAGACAAGGATTAATTGAAAGGAAAAAAAGAAAAATCAAAAAGTCCAAAGAGTAAAGGAGGGCAACACCAAACTGAAGATAGATGAGGTAAGGCTTCAAAAGGTGGAGCTTCAAACCCAAAAGGTAGAAGAAAACCTATGTTTCATGCATTTTATCACTCAAACAAACAAATCTCATCAATCATGTGGCTGTTAGAAACTGGATGCACAAATCATATCACATCAAAAATACATGATTTTAATGTAATCAACTTTACAAGTGGTCTTGATGGAAATAGAAAGGAGGAATGAATGGCTGGAGTGGTGGGCAATCGAAGCAAGGGCAATGGGTACAATGGCGGCAGGATAGGAGATGCAAGCAATGCTGGAGGGGTGATAGGCACATCAACCAGCAAGTGGCTAGGGCTAGACAATCCACTAGGGATGGAGGAGGGTGCAGCTAGGAGGGCTTTGGGCACTGGGGGAGAATCTGATGGGCAGAAGGGAGGCTCGGGGTTCGATGCTTGTAAGGGCGGGATGATGCACCTAAAGGTAGGATGGCCGCCAATGAAGGAAATCCAAGCATTGCAGTTGTGCCTACTTGGCAAGTTTGTTTCAAATGGTGTTCAGCCTAGAATGGATCTCATCCATATATGGGCCAAGGCGGCCTGGGGTTTGGAGGAGCTAACTATGCATAGCCTTGCCAATGACAGGCTACTCTTTGTTTTCAAAACTGCCATCGACAAAGAACAGGTGCTGCTGGGAGGGCCATGGTTTTATGGGGCACAAGGTTTGGCATTGAAGCCATGGAGGCCGAGTGCCCACCAAGATGTCAATCTTTTTGACCAGGCACTGGTTTGGATCAAGGTTCTGGACCAGCCCCTTGAGTTCTGGTCAATAGGTTTTCTAAAGTCGTTGGCCGGATTATTCGGGAAATTCATCAAGTTCAATGCTTTCATGACGTCAATGGATCAAATGGGTTACACACACTTTTGCATATTACTTTCGCTGGGGTCCAAAGACTGAGTCAACAAAGTGGTTCTGGACATGGATGACAAGGAGAAGCGGATCTGGGTTCACTTTGAAAATATGCTACCTCCAAAGGCTCTAAAGAGTGCTAGGGCATGCTCAAATTGTGGAAAGGGGCATCGTACGAAGGACTGTCGGCTGCTCAGTAAGGAATCCCATAGGGGCTAGACCATGGTGGGGAAAAAAGGGGAGGTCATGAAATCGGTTGATCAAGGCTGACAGGCATAGACAGGAGCCATAACAAGGGGTGCCCTGGGGCCAGCCCAAGATGCCCAGGAGGGGCGGACGATGTAGGGCCCAACAACGGCTCATCTAGGGCCCTTGGTGGGGACGATGGATCTAGTAGCACACTGTGCTTTGGAAATTGGTGGGGGGTTTGCGAAGTTGGGTGTGCAGGTGTCTATGGAGGCAACCCGGTCACCAGCATTGAGGGGTCTTTGAAACATACACCCTCCAGGCAGCCCTTGGAATTACCACCACTGGGGGAGTGGATCATGCTTGATCAAGGGTCATCCAGGCCACAACTTGCAAATTTGGCTATGCCCCAAACACAACCTAAGGATGACATGGAATACTGCAAAAACAATAAGGTGGGCCGACCAGATGCCTTAGCAGTGAGGAAGAGGCTATAACGCAATTGGAGGTGGACTTCAAGGTGTAGAGGACCCTGATGGAGGTCTATAACAGATGTGCATATGTGTCTCCATGAAAATCTTGTATTAGAATTGCAAGGGATAAGGTACCCCTTACAAATAGACTACCCTAAAAATGATTGTTTGGAGTGAAAGATGTGATATTGTCTACCTGCAAGAAACAAAACTACAGGTGGCCAAAGAGAGTTTGCTACGATGGGAGGGTTGGACTCTGATGAATGTCCCTTGTAGGGGATGCGCTGGGGATCTTGTTGTCTTGTCCAAACTCCCCTCCAACTGGGTGGACAATTTGCAATGGAATTAGACGGTGTACCTCCCCGTACAACAGGTCTAGTTAACCAATGTCTATGGGGCATAGGGCTAGGAGGTGAGAATACAGGAACTAAAAAGCGTTGTGCAGGTGGCTCTTGACATGGACAGATGGTTACTAGTGGGGGACTTCAATCAGCGACTATATCCTTGGGAGAAAATAGGTATGGATGCTGCAGATCTGCCTAGTAGTGTGGAGTGTGCGAAGTTCTTGCTGAGGCACGGCGTGGTAGATTTGGAGATGAGGGTCGCAGATTCACCTGAAGTAATAGAAGACAGGGGCATGATTGGGTTCAATCTAGGATTAACAAAGTATGGGTGAGTATGAGGTTGTTGTTGGAGTTGGACATTCTGGTGACTAGGCAGGAGAGACAAGCCTCAGATCATAGGTCAATTGTATGTTGGCTCAATGGGGGCCCCAACTCGAGGCCTCGACCTTTCCAGTTTGAACAAACATGGCTGAGTAAACCTTGGCTCTGACCATTGGTGTAGGGCATTTGGCAAAACTACCCCAAAGCTCGAGACCTAAGAGAATTTCTGACACATGGGCTAAAGGCCTTGAAGAATCAGAGTAAGACCCGAACATCGAAGGAGAAATATGGTTTTAGGACATACAAACAACAGCTACAAGCAGACCTAAGAGAGGTGCAGCAAAGCAAGAGGCAAGGGCTGATCTGGCTGATGAGGAGCAAGACCTACTCTATGAACTACAGGCGCTAGACAAGGAGGAGGAAGAATATTGGAGGCAAAGGGCCTAGGTGTCTTGGCTCAAGGACGAGGATAGGAACACACGTTTCTTTTATGCCACAACCAAAAGCAAGGGGAATCTAAAGTGCAAGATACATATGCGAGTGGTGGGCACCGCAACAAGTGAGCAAGAAATTGCAGATGGTCTTCAGGATTATTAGGGCAACATTTGGCGCAAGTGGGAAACGGCACTGATTTCAATGCCGGTGCAACAAATGGTGTCAAGGGCTGACAACCAGAAGCTTCTTCAACCTTTCTCTTAGGCCAAATTGCACACGGGGCTACAATCAATGCAAATTAACAAGGCACCGAGGCTTGATGGTTGGCCGGTTGAATTTTTCAAAGAAATTGAGGACATAATAGGGGAGAACTTGTTGGACACCCTTAATACAATGCTTCGTTGGCAGCAAGTGAGAAAGGAAATTAATTGTTCCCAGATTGTGTTCTTGCCAAAAGTGCCAAATCTGTCCCAACCTGCTCATTTCAGGCCCATAGGGGTCTGCAATACATTGCTCCATCTATTTTCGAAGCTGCCAATGTTGCGCTTGGCCCCTTTAATGACAAAGGTTGTGGGCATGCATCAGGCTGGGTTCATTAGGAACCACTTCCTAGAAAGCCAAGTTTTACTACTCCAAGAGATTATGCACTCATTGCAAAGGTCGTAGTTTCCAAGCATGTGCATCAAATTAGACATTGCCAAGGCCTATGACACGGTAAGCTGGGCGGCCCTACAGCAAATCATGTTGTTAAAAGGCTTCAACCCTACTTTTGTCAACCTCTGTCTCTAGATGCAAAGTTTGGGCCATTATTCGTTGGATATTGATGGTCAGATGTGGGGCTTCAATGCCAGAAGCAAGGGGTTACGCCAAGGGGACCCACTCTCTCCCCTACTTTTTCTCCTGGTTATGGACCTGCTGCAGGCTTATTGTCTTGCTGAGGGGATGTAGGGGCTAACCATCGTGGGGGAGCATTGCCTGGCCACACATTTTGCAAATGACACGATTCTATTTTTCAGGATTGTGGTATCACATGAAAAGGCTTTAATGAGGGCCCTGTATAGGATGGAGGGGGAACTGGGGTTGGTGGTTAATAAGGGGAAATCAGCCATTCATTTCGTTAATACCACAAGGCAAGTAAGCACGAAAATTATGCAGGTGTTGGGCATCTTGCATGGCAGGCAACAAGATTTGTACTTGGGCATGCCAATCTTTGAGTGGCATCGGAAGGGAACCAAGATTGGTCTGTTGGAGAAGGTGTAGTCAAAAATATCACACTGGAGTAACCAGGGGTAAGATGGTGTTGGCCTCCACAATGCTAATGGCTACTACCCGGTACACTGCATCTATGGCTGTCCCACCAGTCGAGGTCATCCAAAAAGTTGACCAAATCATTAGGCAGTTCATTTGGTCTGAGGGCAATGGGGGGAGGAACCTACACTTGGTTTGTTGATGGCTTACTGTTAGGCCACAAGAGGTGGGCAAAGTTGGGATGCTCTCCTTTCTAGATGAGGTCACGCTTGGCACGTAGTGCCTGCTTAATAGAATGTTGATGCAGCCCAAGCAACAGGCCATGTGGATGAGGATTCTTGATCAGAAGTATGCTCGCTAGGAGGCGGGCGACGGATGCTCATACCTGTGGAAGAACCTATGCTGCCATGTTGGAATAATGGAGGCCAAAGGGCTATTAGGCAAACCACCGGCCAAGGTGATCAAGGATTTGTACCTGCCAATGGCTGGGTGGAAAGAGTTATGGAAAGGTAGACTGCCAAAGAAGGTTAAAGCTTTTGGTTGGCTTGTCCAGTACAAGGCCTTACTAGTGTGGGCGGCACTGAGGGCACAAGAAATAGTGGTGGATGACACTTGCCTTCTCTATCAAGCTGAGGTGGAGACATTTAATCATCTACTTCACCATTGCACATTTATGGGAGAGGTTTGGAGGACAGCCTAGCTCCTTCCTCCAATCCCACCTGACAGGTACTCCTAGGTGCTAGTTATATTATGGTCTGCTTAGAAAAGTAGAAACAATTCTATCTTCATAGGGCAACAAGTGCCAATGTTGTCTAAGATCATCAGGGCCAAGGTCTTTTTGTGGACAGAAGCTATGCAAGCTATGGCGTGGGGGCCAATTCACGAACCTACGGTCATAGAATTCACGGGAGATGCTCAACTGTGGCCTGATAGCTCAGATGGGTTGGGAGGACACGTTGCAATGCATGGAAGGGGAGCTTGGGTTGTCAATGAAAAGTTTCTTCACAAACTAGGAGGGAGAGGAAACAAGGTTCTGAAGCGGAAGGAATGCACTGACGAAGAGAGCATTGTAGGAGGTTTTGGGGGTCCAAGCAGCAAGGGAGGTTATTCACACACCCCCCCCCCCCCCCCCCCCCCATGGTGCACTCTCAAACATGTGTGGCTGAATTTTTTCAAGGTGCGGTGCCGCGGACCAGTAGTGGACACATTCGGAAAAATAAGCTACCAAGGGTTTGGCAAGTGGCTGCAGATCTCATGGACCATTTTTCTATCCAGTCTGGGTTCCCACATCATCTAGTGGGGGTTCACTTTGCTTTCCTTAGGTGTACCCAGCACAATATTCCAATAAACATTTTGCGCTTACTGTTGTGCTCTCTAAGGCAAAATAGGCTCGGGCGTCACTCCGGGGTCATCCTAGTGCTTTGGAGAGCTGGGAGGGTGGATATTCTGAAGCAAGTGAGGCCTACGTCGATGCTCATTTGCCACAAGAGACCTCAGGTCCCGGAGTAGGGGGCATGGGGGCCTAAGCAGTCTAAAGGGATTTGCGAGGAGTGATAGACATCTGGTGCCAATATTGGGGTGGAGGGGCATGACAACGAGCAAGGTAGGTAGCCTACACAAGCTAATCCAATGCAAGAGGACCTCAAGGCAGCTTGTTGTTTGGTGGCAGAGCAAGTGAGATCTGAGGAAAGGGCAATCTGGTAATCATGCTAGGAGGCAATGCCAACGTCAATTCAAGCATAGGTGGACACAAAAAGGCTCAAGGATCTGTAGCTTATGGAAGACCTACTGGAGCAGCACACAGCTGAATTTGCTTAAATGGTCGAGTTGCACAGACTAAGATGTGCAAGCTGCAGGGTTCCACAGCGAAGTGAGGCGTAGCCGGGTGTGGCCAAAATGATTGAACAAAATGAGCAAGGTCATTTCTAGGTTGGAAGGGAGGCAACTTTAGGGGTGTCCGTGGCCAAGACGTCAAGAATTGCAAGATCCACGGTACCTAGCATAGCACAGGCAGAGAAGGCTGAGATGGGCACCATGGCTGTCTGTTGGGGGTTTTTGTGGGGAGGGTTGTTGTGGAGGGTTGGGTTGGTAGAGCTTGGGTGGGTTTCGGCCTTGCCATGTGGCAAGGTTCGATTTTTGGGGGTGTGGGTTGGGGGTCTGTGGCCCACGAAAGGGCTTCAGCGCTTTCTTATGGGTGGCGATCGGGACCTTGCAGACGACGAATTTTTTGCCAACTGGAATGGTGATAGAACCAACTTTCAAGGACGTGAGACTTGCGTCACAGAATCTACCATTGCCAGCTGTTTGGGGGCCCCAGTTGCAGGAGAAATCGTCCTGCCCACTATCCGTGGTCTATAGGCTGCTGCGACCTTTTTCGAGGGACCCGTGCCAAGAACGCAAAGCCACCAGGTCCCTAGATCTTCTCTCCCACGCCTCTGGGCCCAGGCCGTCGACTTGGTCGATTGTTTCTTCGTCCAGGCAATGTGTCCAAGCTTCAGGGGTTACATTTTGCCTTTCTGCGCTGCCTGAAGCTAGGCCTCCAAATTAACCTCCTGAGGTTTTTTCTGGAGGTTCTTCTCCTTAAACAGCAAGGTCGACACTCGGGGCTAATTTTGGCTCTGTGGAGGGGGGCTAGGGGGCGCCTAGCCCGTCGTCTTCTGCTCCCCCCCCCCCATGGGGGGAGCACCTCGACTACCCCCCTACCCCTTTGGCCTCCCCCAGCCAGGAGACTCCCTGGACGCCGACGACTACAGACTTCGCCTAGGGACGCTGCGCCCAACGAAGCCTACACCTGCCTGCCTCCAGGACGGCTCCCCCTCCTGTTTCTAGTGGTGGTGGGGGTGCGCCTCCCCTGCTGTTTTGGTGGGGGTGGGGGTGCACCCCCCCTGTTGTTTTGGTGGTGGTGGGGCTCCGCAGTTCCTGAGGACACTCATGGGGCTATTCAGAGAATTTATTTCTTTTGACCAACCCATGACAACCATGGAAAGACTAGGTTATGCTTGATTCTATGTGTGAAGGTCTCTTGCATTGAAAGACCTAGTTAAGGAGGTGACCTTGGAACTCCCCTCGAGCAAGGAGAGAATCCAAGTGGAATACAAAAATGTGGTAACTGAGGAGATTCCAAGCACGTCGACATAAGGGCCCTATAGAAATTGTGGCAAAGGGGGACATGTGACCGTGGCTTGCCGCATTGCTTCCAACCCCAAGGGGGCCAAAGTCGGATGACGGATGGACTTGGGTGACTAGGCAAGGGGACCCACCTCAAAATCAAGGTCCTAAGGGCACTCAAAGGCCGCCTATGACAAGTGGGGGAGCTGGATGATGAGAGGGGGCCAATTGGAGCTCCACCAAGGGTGTAGGATGCCTAGGTTATAGACAAAACTCCAAGGATGGAGGGACCAGGGGAGTGCGCAGTTGCTACAAGGGGCAAGAGGCTGGCCTTGCCAAGCAGGGTTCTTCCCATTGGTGGTGGTGGGGATGCAGGGGGGACCAAGGGGGAATGCTACTAGGCCGCCTGCTTTGGCTAGACCCTCTTAGCCTCGGGGCTCTTTGGGGGTTCTAGGTGGTGGTAGTCTTCCTCCCCTAGAGAGTTGGGTGAACATGCTCAGGGGCAGTCTTATGCCTTGCATGTCAAAAGTTGCACATGGTAGCCAAAAATTGGAGGGGGGTTTTGTGGTTTTCCCCAAACCCGCCAAAGTTGGCAGACCATCGGGCCTGGTTTTCAAAGTAAATAAGTCACAAAAGGAGGTTGACCTAGGGGGTTCACTGAACCATCCAGGAGGTTTACAAGAAGCACAATTCCGGTAGACCATGAGAGTCCTCTCATGGAATTGCAAGGGGCTAGGTACCCCCTTCAAATGCAATACCCTTCACAATATGGTTCGTAGGGAACATTGTTATGTCATGTGTTTAGAGGAGACAGATGCAGCCGAATGAAGGGCAATGGCACAACTGG
>MNCI01006676.1:16063-36107 GCA_015680685.1 Gnetum montanum | reverse complement strand
GGGGGGGGGGGTGGATCTGGCAGTAATATCTCAATGGCTGTTCGACACTGTGGATGTTTCAGATTGGAGTATTACCTTCTGGCTATTGATGGGGATTATTATCATGAATTTCTATAGGCCTCAATAGTGGGAAGCAAGGCTCTACGAGCTACACAGGATTGCTTCTCTGGTTCCTGACAAACAACAATGGATTTTGGTTGAGGACTTCAACCAACGATTGTTTGCTTGGGAGCAGTTAGATGGGGGCTTGCAAGATTGGCCTGGGGCACAATCTTTTCTTCACTTCCTTGACATGCATCAACTGGTGGATATGGAGGTCAAGGGATGCCAGTTTATGTGGTGCAATGGACGCACATGGGCAGCCTAGGTGATGACCAAGATTGATTGAGTGTGGGTGGGGTTAGCTCCGCTTCTGCAAAGGGGCATGATTTTTTGGGAGCTAAAGCAAGTGCCATCAAATCACAAACCATTGTTATGCATGGTAGGGCCTCAGGAAAAAGGGGGACCCTTAGTTTTTCATTTCAAATGATATTGGGTGCCCAAATCATGGTTGTGGCGAATAGTGGAGGATATCTGAAAAGATTATTTTGGGGACTTAGACCCTCGGGATTTCTTGAAGCAAGGGTTAACCATGCTAAAACACAACATTAAACAGATGCAAATGAGTGATAAATATTCTTTTTGGTCGTGTCATGGGGAGTTGCTAAAGCATTTGGTGACAGTCTAGGCAAAGCACAAGCAAGGGGTGGACCAAGGGGATGGTGAGCCGAAGGTGCTCGCAAAGCTTCATGGTCTAGACACCAAGGAGGAGACCTACTAGCAACAATAGAGCAAGAGGGCTTGGCTAAGGGAGGGGGACCATAATTCTCATTTCTTCTTTGTCGCAGGGAGATCGGCACAGCAATCCAAGCACATTAATTACATTACAGTGAATGGTACTTAGGTGGAAGGATGGGAGGAGGTGGTGAAGGCGTTGATGGCCTTTTGGTCGAACATATGGCAATACCAACAAGTCTCACCGATTACCATCCACATTGAAAAAATTTTGAATGAGGCCAGCAATGGTTTTTTGTTGGCTTCGTTCACGAGAGAGGAATTGGGGACATTGCTAGCTTCAATGAAGAGGGGCCAAGCCCCAAGGCCAAATGGGTGGTCAATGGAGTTCTTCCAGACATTCATTGATGTTCTTGATGACAATTTACTAGATGTGTTCAATGGTATGTTGTGGTGGGATGAGGTTAGATGGAAAATTAATTATGCTCAAGTAGTTCTTATCCCCAAAATGGCTCCCCCATCTTGTCCAACAAATTTTAGACCCATTCGTGTTTGCAATACGCTTCTACAGTTGTGTTTTCGAAATTGCTAGTGGGTCACCTAGGGTTGTTGATGCCTCGGCTAATGGGGGTGCCACAAGCAGGTTTTGTCAAGGGAAGGCACATCCAGGACCAAATTAGTCTAGTGTAGAAAGTCCTTCACTCAATCAAGTGAATAAATTTCCAGGGATGTGCCTGCATCTTGACATTACCAAAGCCTACAACACGATTGCTTGGGATGCCCTTCGGGAGGTTATGTTTCGTAAAGGCTTTCACTCACATTTCATTGATCTATGCATTAACATTCAAAGGTCAATGAATTTTTCCCTAGACTTGGAGGGTAGATTGTGGGGTTTCAAGACCACCGAAAGGGGACTACGACAAGAGGACCCCCTTTCATCCTTCCTATTCATCCTAGTGATGGATACTATGTGGGCTTATTGTGAAGCTGAGGGGAACATGAATGGTGTGCAATGCATGGTTGAACATTATGCAGATGACACCATTCTGTTTTCGTGGGCTGCCATGCCAAGGGTGCATGTGATTAACAAATCCCTCCACCAAATGGGGGAGGAGATCAAGCTCCAAATCAATCAGGGCAAGTCGGTTGTTCACTTGCTAAATACTGAGATGGGGTTTCGGGGAAGGATCCTTCAAACGCTCAGGGTGTTGCCCAACTCAACTGAGGATAAATACTTGGGACTGCCACTAGTTGATTAGCATCACTACAAAGTTTGGGGGGGCTTGATTAGAAGTATACAGGAACAAATGGATCACTAGACGAACAAGTTCTTGTCCTAGGTAGGTAGGGTGTTGTGGGCAAAGGCAGTGTTGTCGACCATAGTGCACTTCACGGCTAGTGCAACTTTTCCTCCTACAGAGGTTATTGAATAGGTGGATTAGCTAATTTAGGACTTTACGTGGTCGAGGGGTAAGGGAGGTACTCGCATGCATTTGGTGGCTTGGGACACAATGGCGCATCCTAAAAACGCTATGGGTCTAGGCATTATGCGCTTCCAAGATGTTCTAGCCATGGGACATCAAACCCTTTTGAATAAGCTACTATTGCAGGATTCAAATCCTGCATAGTGGGTTCTTCTCATATGATGGAAATACTGGCCTTGGGAAGCGAGAGGAAATGTTTCAAAGATCTAGCAGGCGATATGCAGACACATGCAGATGGTGATGACAGTAGGGTCGTTAAATGCCTCACCTAAACAGCTAATTTGTGATAAATATACCTTGATTTGGGGGTGGCGTCACATGTGAAAGGGGCACTTGCCTAAAAAACTCAAAACTTTTATTTGGTTGCTATTTCATGATGTAATTCCCATACGATGTGAGTTGCGACAACGAGGTTTGTAAATTGACAACATGTGTCCCCTTTGCATGGCAGGGGTCACAACAACTATGCACTGTGCTCAAGATTGCATGTTTTTGCAACAAGTTTGGAGAGCGGCCAACTTGCTAGAAGGGACAACGCTGAACAGGGAGTCACAAGCTACAGCCATTCTTTGGAAGCTATGGCATGCACATAACTATCAAGTGTTTTGGGGGGTGATGTTATCATTGCCTATGCAAATTGCTGCAGAGGGAGTTCGCCTATGGAAGGAGGCTTTGTTTGCGATGGGGGTTACACCAACCATCAAGTCACCATGTGATGAATATTTGGAGAATCTGGTGTTGTGGCGACTCGTGACACAAGCCGAGTGGGCCAAGGTGCTACCTAAGTTGAGAGGGGACCTTGAGTTGGAGGATAGTCCGTTCTTCACCAACTGGGTGGGGGATTGGACAGTGTTTTAGGGTGCTCACATTGAGCTCATGGAGGTTGCTATCGCATGGTCCGTCTAGGTGTCGACTATGGGGGAGGAGGTTCCTATATGTGAAAAAGGATTCTAGGATGCACAGGAGTTCTTCTCTGAGGCCATCCCTAAGACAAGGAGTGACCAAGTGCCAAAGTCAACTCTAGAGCCACTTTGGCAAGATGTGGCAGTCTTGGTGGACAGATTCTTTGTCCACTCAAGGAATGCATGGAAATTTTTGGGGGTGCACTTCACTTTGATGCGATGTCTACATCAGGGGTGCCTGGCCAACCTACCTCGATTCTTTCTAGCCATGTTGCGGAGGCAGTGGTGGGGGTGTCATTCTGTTCTCATTTTAGCTCTATGAAGAGTGGTGGGGTGGTACTCACTTGCAATGGGGAAAGCCTTCTTTTCGTGTTGTTTACAGCCAATGGTCACGATGTGCTCCACTGGCCATTGTGGACATTTCATCCGAATTGGAGGCATCTTTGCAAGTGGAGGGGGGAGCCAACCCCTAGAGAGGGTTTCAAGGGATGAGGGGTGAGATGTACACGAGGAGGAGAAGGGGGATGCCACGGGGGATGTGGCACTTGATATTCCAGTGCAAGGCAAGGGTTTGTTGGCCATTATGCTAAGGGAGGAGGCGAAGGATCTGGCATGTGGGGGTGGTTTCTGCCTCTAGGGGGCTTATTTGCCGAGGCGATGGCACAAGGTAGGCTGTGGAAAGGACAGGTTGGGAGGAGAGTGACAACAAAGAAAGGAAGAGTTCTAGTGGGAGTGGGAACTCTAGACTCTACAACAAGCTAAGTCCATTCGAGCGGTCGTCAAAGAGGAAAGAATTCATCAGGACCTAGCTGAAGTGACATTGCAGCATGAGTAGGAGGCGGAACTCCAAGGTAAGATGTGGCAAGAACTGAAGGAGGAGGGCCAGCAGCAAAAGGCAAAGGAGAGGGAGGCAACAAAGTGTCATGCCCAAGAAGAGTAGGAGGCGACCCAGCTATTATGTCAACTAGATAGGAACCACGCTGACAAGGCAAGGTCCTTGTTTAGGCAAGGCAAATGTCCTTATTTCATTTTAGACATTGGTAGGAATGCACTATGGTTGGCCTTGCAACACCATATCCGCAAATAGGGCAAAGAGTTCCACCCTGACAAGAAGTGGAGTGAGGCAGCAGAAGCCTTCAAGAACTTTCAAGAGGTGGCAACTTTCGTTGATGCTAAACCACATAGAGATGTTTTGGACACCATTCACATGTAGGAGCATGCTATTTGTCCATATACTAGGCTACCATATCGAATTTAGGTGTTGCTGGGCTAGGGGGAGGGGTGGAACTTTGTTGGCAAGGTAGAATGGATTGGTTTGGGCTACAAGTTTGATGGCCATGGGGGTTTTTGGGGGTTTTGTTTGGGGGTGGTCTTGGCGACTTCTACCTTCTAGCTTCCTCCACAAGGAACTTTGTTTGGCTTGCTGGGGATGGGGGAGTCCTTTCTATTTGGGGAGAAGGGGAGATTCATCTCCCCTAATTTTGGGGGTTTGGCTTTGTACATTCTATATATTGAACTTTGACGTAATATAACCCAAATTTTATCTAAAAAAAAGGAGCTTGGTATCACTTTCTAGTTATAAAGTTCTCTTGAAATCTGTAAGGTCTTTGAGGGTATGTATGCATGTTTCAACTAGCACACCTAAAGAAATTGCAAAACTTGAAATGCCTTGTTAAATCCCAACAATTTATGAACTATATTGACAATTATAATTTCAGATTTATTTCAAGCCCCCTTCTCCCCTAAACTCAGATTTGATTGCCAAAAATTCAAGCCCTACTTTCTGACTTTGTTTGCCAAATTTATGATGCCTGAAGTTGGAGAAAAACATTGGTTGATGTTCCCTTGAGAAGCAAACACTAGTGTTGTAACTCTCTTTATTGTATGATGTGAGCTAGTTCTTATATGATGTGAGCTAGTTCTTATATGGCATAGTTACCTTCTTTCAAGTGTGTGATGAGGATAGTGAGATCTTGGAAGTCTGGAAGTCTCTTTGGAGTAAGTCTGTTATTGCATAATGAATGTTTTGTACATTTTGTCATAGACTTTTCTTTTGTGCAAAGTAAAATATTATTTATTTATTCTTGTTTCAGTATGCTAACCCCATTTGTTTATCAGCAATTATATTCTTTTATTTGTGCAAAGAAAAGAAAGAAAATATGTATGATCATGTACATTTATTTTCTTTCCATAGAATTAACCTACGTGAATTATTATTAGAAGCACTTTGGACCCTAGGTTAAGAAATTTACCTAATGTCACAACTAGTAATTAGGTGGATGTTGCATTCAATTGATGTGCACTATGTGAAGCATGTAGTACTTGTAGGGATCATTAACTAATTATTTTAATAATAATATATTCATCTCCATACCTTGAATGGATGGGTTGCATTGTTTATTTATTTTGCATACACTCTACCCTTAGATGTGGAGATGAACAACACTATCCAACCCTACCTATACATATGCTTACTTTAGCTTAATATCCTAAGCCATTGGACCCAAGGAGGCTGAGTTGCACAAGACCCAAAGGTTTTTAATGACGTGGAGATGAACAACACTATCCAACCCTACCTATACATATGCATACTTTAGCTTAATATCCTAAGCCATTGGACCCAAGGAGGTTGAGTTGCACAAGACCCAAAGGTTTTTAATGATGTAGGGGCCATTTATAAGTGTGTACCCACCTCACATACAATCCCATGTCACCTATCTTAGGGGTATATCGAGGTGTAGTCTAAAAATGATGGTTCAGCCAAGCCTTATTTGTGTAATTTAGAACTCAAAGATAACACAACTCACAGCCAAATAGTGATTGGATTCTTCGAGTGGGATAGCCCTCAATGTGGGAATGCAATGCCACATTGCATGGGCAAAGTTGTTGAAACCTATACATTTTTATTCCTAGCCATTGTTTGAAGCCTATTAAAGATTAAATGATCTTGTTTGGTGAAAACATAGTGGAAGATTAGGAGTATATCCAACCACATTTGTTGGTGTTGCTTGTAAAACAAAACTTAAAATAAGTGAGTCACACAAACATTTGGTGTTTTCTAGCTTCCTTACTGACCACAAGTGTTCATCATGACCCTTTTCAATGGTAGTCTTTAAGGTATCATAGTACTACTAAAGATAGATGATATACAATTGATACATCGATCCTTAAAATTATGAGAAGTGGCAAGGTCTCATCTCATCAACAACTTGGTAAGTCTAATGAGGGAAGAAAGTAAGTAGGCCCAATAATCAACCCATCATTATATGAGTTACATCCTTATTAGTTGTTAGTGTAAGTATAGCTCCACATTTTAAGAGGATTGGAAAAAAATTGTATCAAATTTTAGAGGGTAGTTATTAAGGGTCCTAAACAAAGCTCAAAAGAAGACAAGTTAGAATTTTTATAACATAGGGACAAAAGTCATGCAATATCTATTTGATTTTTTATGTCATACAAACCAAAATAAGAAAATCCATTTATTTTCCATCTTATTAAAAGATTGATGGGTGGATGTAATTGCACAATAGCCCAAAACTCTTATGTCTCTTCAAATTTCAACCCTATTTTCATGTAAAAAGACTTGTTTCAACCATAGTTATAATAGCCCTGCCAAATGCCTATAAAGACATATGCACATTATGTTGTATTTGACTATGAAGTAAGAAGAATGATTTGATTACAAAATTTCTCTTTATTATTTGATCAATTTCAACACTTCTTTCATCATCATTTACCACTATTCTATCAATAAGTCATCATCAACTCATTCACTATATTCATCAATTCATCAAATTTATGATATTCACCAACATTCATCAATTAATCAATTCATTCCAATTGTTCACAAATCATCAATCCATTTAAAATTCGTTGTTTATTGATAATTGTATTTCATATTGAATTAGGTGCAACTTCCAGTGCACATGCAAATTAAATGAATTACTAAAGATATCAAGGATATCAGGGATCGTCATTTGGAGTGATGGTACGATGCTCGTTTCTCAAGTCAAAGTCCTAGGTTCGAGCCTAAGCACAACCACTCGAAAAGGTTAGGCTTTCAATCATCCACTAACCCTTTGGGGACCTTGCTTTGTAGTATGAACATTAGGACTTTGGGTGATAATCCTTTTAATTACACAAGATATCAAGTATCATCAACCTTCCTTGCAATTTCTAGAAAGTATAAAGTCACATTTGGGACCACTCATGAAACAAATCTCAACCACTAAAACAGCTCAAATCAAATCCAAACTTTTCAAAGAGGTACATTATTCAAAAAGCTTCATATCAAGTACTTAATCACTTGATAACTCTCTCATATCACAAAGATATTCATCTCGCAAATCACCAATTTCTATTTTGCAAGCTAAGAAAGTCTTCTGTATTGCGGAGATATCACAATTTCAAAATCAGAAAAAAAATCAGCTTTTTCACAATAGGGTCACCTCATTTAGCATGTTGCCCCCACTATCAAAAACCTACAAAGTAAAAAATCTTTTGAAACTTCTTTCCTCAAAAACCCAACAAGACTCAATTTCTTCAAATTGAATCAAAAGTCCTTGTATCCCTACTTTCCAAAAAATAAATAGCCCACATTATTTTTTGGTTTTGGTTTTTCTTAATTAAGAAGATTCCTCTTTTTTCAATTTTGAGATTTCCCTTTATCTGAGGTCCGCAGGATTTGCACTATAGCTTTCTCTTCTAGAGCCATTCTAGTATCTTGATACTAGGTTAGCTATATATTTATAATATATATCTATATTTTGGTCAAAAGGATATTTTTCCTTTAGGAAAAATCAAATCTTAGGAATGATTCTTCGTAAGTCAAGGACAAGGCAAATTTGAGCTAAAGGCTTACGTCATCAAGATATGTTCCCAAGTGTAAACTGTAAATTAGGTAGCATTGAAGATGCCCATGTTTTGTTCAAATTCTCTAACCAAATAGCTCCCTCTCCCTCCCTTTCTTGTATTATGACCAATTTATAATATTTACCGTAACTAGGAAGGTCTCCTACCTTTTGTTATGGATGAAAATATATAATTTAGCAATTCCTAAATCATTATGGATGAGATATTTATTTTTGAGCATTACAAGATAAGGTCCCCTAGAGTATTATGAATGGAATATTATTTAGCATTACCATAGTACAATTAGTAGTTGGCTTCTTATGGATGAAATATTATTTTTTTTAGTCCCCTAGAGTGTCATGGATAGAATATTATATAGCATTACCAAAGTACAATTGATAGTTGGCCTATTGGCCAAAATTACAATTTGGAAACCAACAAATAGAAATTGGGTATGGTCTCTAGAATTTCAATCACCTTTACCACCATGTTAAATGTCTTTGTAATGCTTGTGAGCACATTTTGTATAGCTTCATTATCTTTCACTTCATCATCATCATTTTTGAGTTCCACACAAGTGGTATTTATTTCAACATCCAATTCTACGACACATTATAGCATTTTCATTTCAATGGTTCTTAATTTTATTCATGTAATCTTTTCTTGCATCATCCCTTTTCCTAAACATCAACTTCAAATTTTCTTAGCATTTCCTATGGCTTGTCCATATATCATATTTAGCATGTCTCTTACTACATATTTCTTCAATATAGCTATGATCGCATTATATCCAAACATTCAAGCTTCAAATTACACAATTCCATATTTTGTTTTCTTGCACATTTTTTTACATCATATATGCCCAAACCCTATAATTTTCCCCTTCACAAGTTGATTTAGAACCATGTCACTTTGTCAACCAATTTCCTCATATGTGGTTTTTTTCCATGTATTGACATGTTTTCAAATCCTAAGATGCTTGGAGTGATGGTAAGGTGCTTGTTTCTCTAGTTGTAAGACCTGAATTCGAGCCTGGGCATAGCCACTCAAAAGAGGTTAGGCTTTCGTTCATCTACCATCCTCCCAACACCTCGCCTTGGCAAGATGAGCCTTGAGCCTCTAGGTGATGATCCTTTTAGACATCTTTTCAAATGTAATATTAATTTATTGTTCTTCAAATGAATTTTTGTCCAAATTCCTTATTCCAGATTTCTTTTTCTCACTTCTACTCACCTAGTTTAATACAATGTTTGAATGTCTAATAATGAAGATTGTACAAAGTAGAACTACTGACACTAGATATTAAAACTGTAATTCATATGCAAAAATAAATATACAATTTATTACAAGCATACTATATAGTGCACAAGGGACCATCAATTGGAGGGATGATAAGGTGCTTGTTTCTCAAGCCAAAAGATGTGGGTTTGATCTTAGGTACAACCACTCGAAGAGGTTAGGCTTTCATTCAACCACCAACCCTTCTAGGATGCCTCTTGGCAAGATGAGCATTGAGGCTATAAGTAATGATCCTTTTTATAAAATATAATGCACAGCATTTGTGACACTATAACTCATACATAGTAATTTCTTTATTACTATCTACCAATGTTGTGTATATTCTTTTCTTCAAACTCTATCAACTACTTAATGCTTCAAATGGTTTATAATAGTACTTCATTTCAAGGTTTCATCAACCATTATTGGAAACTACTGAAAGCATTATTCATACTTTAAATGCACCTCAATAAGATAACAAAGCATTTGAGGTGCATTTGTCCTAGTAAGGAAGCATTATTATCAGCCATTTGAAGCATGGAGTAACAAGTAACAAAAAGAGTATGAAGAAAAGAATATTTATGCCATTACTAGATACATTAATTTGGTTAAACTCTAAAACCCTAGTGTTTTAGAATAATGGTTTGATCTCATTTCACAAATTATTTCACACCTCAACATGTATATTTCATTATTTATAAACAAAATATCAATACAAACACTACAATATGATGTTTAAGGGTACCTCATGGAGTCCAAAAGATTAAGCAAAGTTTGTTCCCTGAACTTTTTATTAGCTACTCATCACATTCTATCTCTAAACTATATAGCAAATTTACAAAAAGTGAATAGACACCCCACATAGCTAATCATCATTGTCATTGTCATGGATGTCTTTCTACAATGCTTGCAAACCATGTATCTTTAGGTTTACCTCTATGTTGTTTTCCTTCAAATTTAATAAAACAACCTCTTCTAATAGGTGCATTCTCTAGTCTTCTTAACACATGACATATTCTCATCTATGGGTGCTTCTTCTAAACTACCCCTAATAAGAGAGTTGTTAATTCAATCTTTCTTAGTCATACTCAACATCCACCTTAACATTCACATCTCTGCCACATGTACACGTTGAGCCTAATGCTTTTTGATAGGCCAATATTCCGCACCATAAAAGATTGCAGGTCTAATAGATAGTGTTAATCCTAAAAAGTTTAAGCAAACCCTTGACCTTCATGACAATGCACACATGTCATCTAAGCTACAGATTATCTTTGCTCCTAAACGGTGTTTACATGGTTCAATCCATTTCTCAACATAATAGCCTACAAACAATGTTTTTATAGCAACTACTACATTACAATTTTTTTGTATAAACGAGAATGAATGATAATGCCATTAGGGTGACAATCAAGAAAGAATCATTGTAGAGCCTCATCCTAACTAATGTTTCTCGTCAAAATATAACAAAACCTAGTTCTGGTACTTGGTACTAGGTTTCATCCTTCAACATTTTTTCAATGAGTTAAGTGAAAGCCATAATTTACTTACCTTGCAGTTTTGGAGGCAACGTTCCCAATGTAAGAGCTTTGAATTCTACGGATTTTATTTTATATCTTTGACTATACTGATCAACATAGAACTTTGTTGTATTTCTGACAATTTTACAGATTGCCTGTCAAAGAAAAGGGCATATTAGACATCAAAAACTTTCTAGTTAAAAGAACCCATTTGTATTCTCTGTTAAGACCTACCAGTAATTAACAAATTCATGGTAACAAAAATATCTTATATTGAATGAAATGAAGTTTGGTAAAAATGTTGCTTGAGCCTTGAAACGAAAGATAGAAATGCCTTAATATTACAGAACATGGTAAACTAGAGATACCAAGTGAAACAACTAAATTTATACTCTATAAAGAATATTAATTATACTTTACCTTATCAAGATAAGGCCACATCTCACCAAAGAATTTATTAAGCCAATCAACCTGATAGCATGGAAAAGCTTAACTGAAATATGAACCCCTCATGTGCGACATGTTTTTACAACAGAAAGAAGCCACGTATATTAAATTTGCAAGGGAAAATACAACATACTCTCTCATAATCAGGGGACTTCACCCATAATGGAATTTCTAATAAAAGGCGGTGCAAAGCCTTTGAATCCATATCTTCAATAGGCCTAATTATAGGATCCTGAAAATGGCATTACCCATGTTAAATAAAATACAAAATTTATGTCCAACAAGCATATTCAATCAAGCTTCCCTTTCAAGTTCATTCAAGTTATTAACCTTTGCAAAACTTTCTATATTTTCATAACTCCCTAGATATGTACAAAATTCTATTGGTTTAATTTTCTAAATCGTTCTTATGTAAAATGAATTTTATGACGGAGAACATGATATTTCACAGAGGTAAAAAGTGAGAACATGATATTTCACAGAGGTAAAAAGTATACTTTCCTCCCTCATAAAAATGACAGCAACCGAATAGATTCATTACAGATCAGGTAACATAAACTAAAGATTTCAACAATTATTGATTTCTTTGGAGCTCTCTTTAACCATGAACAGGTTGTGCATATCTACCCCACCTCTCAAGTGACTCTATACATCACTCAAACTGAGACAAAAATAGGGTTAGCTCGACTAGCTTCTAGCAAAGCAACAGATGCTTTAGGCTTATATGTATAGAAGTCGGTAGGCTTTTAAATACAACTCTCCAAAATGGGCTTCTAGAAGATTCGTGCATCAATAGAGCAATAATGTTGTTTAAAAAAGGTGATAAAAATAACCTTAACAATTATAGGCTCATTATGATCAGCCATCTCCTTGCAAAATTATTAGGAAAAATACTTAAAAGAAGGCTTAATAGTTGGGCAAAATTAAACAATGTTTGAGCACGTTCACAAGTAGGTTTTAGGCAACATCACTCCACAATGGATCACTTGATTACATTAAGGTATTGTATATACTAAGCTAAAGGCCTGTCTAATAAGGTTTATCTCTGCTTTGTGGATTTTTCCAAAGCTTATGACTTTGTTATACAGTGTAAATTGTGGAGGTGGTTGCAAGATAATAATATTCTTGGAAAACTTCTATTTGTTATTCAAAAGTTGTATAGCTCAATACAAATTATGTTCTTGAATAATAACACATAGGAAAATTTATTCTAAATAGCAATTTTGGGATGAAATAAGGATGTCCACTTTCACCTACTGCGTCTTCATTGATGAATTAGAACAATGAATGTCCTCTATTGCATTGGATTCTATTAAAGTTAGAAATTTTTTTGTGAATATTTTAATGTTTGCTGATAATGTAGTTCTTATAGCAAAAACTAAAGTTCAAATGAAGTTTATGTTTCAAATTTTAGATGATTTTTGGATTGTCTCAAGAATGAAAATCAATGTTAGCAAATCCAAAATGATGGTGTGTGGTGCAAGATCTTTTGCAGATGATTTTTTAATTGGGTCAAAGAAAATTGAAATTGTCTCCTCATATAAGTATTTAGGCATCTCAATTTCAAATAGATATTCTTGGCAAGATTGTATTGCTCAAAGGGTTTCAAACAGTATACATGCAGTATATTCAATTCGTGGTAAATGTGCACAAGAATAAATTCGGGCATGGGATGTTCACAAGAAAATGTACAATCAACTTGTTCAACCAATTTTATTATACAGTTGTGTAACTTGGGGACCGAATTTACCTCTAGTGTAATGGAAACATTTGGAATATGTCCAAAAACAATTTTTGTTGCAAGAACTTCAGGTAAAGGCTTAAACTCCATATGATATTTTATTAGCAAAAGCATATATGCTACCTATAAAAATTGCAGCTCTACAAAAATTTCTACAATTTTATAAAAAGATGCTTGCTAGACCTAGCATCCTCCTATCCCTAGAAGTTTATAAGGTCACTCAAGAAAAAGGATGCTTCAATGATGGGAAAAATGACTTCAAAAAGAAATATTGAAGATCAAGATTTAAATTTGGGCTTTAAGGATCTGAAAACAAGAATCAAACAAAAGGCATTGAAGCACATGTGGGAACAACCATGTGAAAAAAAGCAATTTTATTTGCAAAAGATCCGAGGAGGATCCTTAACAAAAATACCTACTGATTTATCTATTGCTATTTCCAAATAAAGTAAAGTGGCAATCACACAAGCTCGTGTGGGATCTCACTATCTATTGATTGAAACAAGGAGATGGATTAATCTTCAAAAAGAACAACATATCTACAAATTTTGTATACATGCAGTAGTGGAAGATGAAGGACATATCTTTGTAAATTGTCCTTTCTTTAATTCTCTCAGACTTAAATATAGTATTCAAGCAACAACTTTGTCACATTTGTTTAAGCTAGAGGTGTCAATTTTGGGTCATTATCTTGATAAGGTGTTCAAGACCCATCATGACCATATCAAAGCCTTGCAAGAAAAATTTTTTGTCCTATAAACCCTTTGGGGTTACACAAGGATGTAATTAAGCATTTCCATTTCCATTTCCATTATCATTACCTATTCTCTGAGAGCCTATATCAGCAATTCTTCACAAATGAGCCTGTTTCATGAAATAACAGCACAACTTCTACTTCAACCTTCACATTCATGATCATGTGATTGCGAATTTACTGAATTTCATTATCTTTCAATAATCAAAGCACTACTTAATACTATCACATAAGAAATGAGGTTCCCCTTTTAACATCCATGGTGTGTGTGACTATCTCTTCAAAAGTCAAAATCTTCTTCCAATAAGCATCCTAATAGAAGTAACTAGCCTCTAGCTCTTAACTCAGAAAGCGAAGGGTAAAAACAGCATGCATCTAATCATCGTAGAGAAATGTCAAACTCATTTAGGTATGTGCCTAAAACATGAAGCTCATCCAAATTTTCTTCAAAGCAACATCTTTCTTCAATTTTACCTCAAACATTCAATAAACAAATCAGAACTTAGTTCCTAGGGTTTGTTCTAAGAACTTTTCTAATAATGTTGTCAATGTTGTATTTTGCAAACGATGCAAATACCATGGTGGTAAGTCATGGCCAGAAAAACAAGGCCTTCTTAAATGACTTAATCCAGGCTTCTGCAGCTACACTGAAGGGTCTGACTTTTATCCAAAAACCAAGTGTATTCTTTTCAAGGCAGAGTGCCTCTATTAAAACTTTCTATATGTTACAATTTTTATTCATCTATAGCCTTTTCGTATGGTACATCATCATCATCATCACAGTTGCCTTCATCCCAACAAGCCTTTTAATAATGCACAGTAACAGAAATTGTAGCAGAAACCAACCTGGAGATTTTTCAATTTCATAGACAAGTACAGAGAACAAGCAGTCAAACCACCAAAATAGAAAACAAAACATGAATCCAACCAAGTAAATATGGTCCAATCCCTTTTGCCTCAACTTCACAAAAGAGCATCGATGATGCCAGACCATATTAATGTGTCAATCCAAAACAGCCTCCAAATTATATAAGCAAGGCACAACTCATACAACCACACTCCCCAATCCCTCTAATTGACAGGATCATGGGTTTCACCCTGTTTGTAATGTTGGGAATTTTTTATATAAATCACCAGACCATAAGTTAGATACATATAAAATAACCTTGTAAACAACCCCAAAGTGACTTTCACATCTTCAAAACCATATTGTAACATGTCTGGGTTCAACTATGAAGTTAAATTTGAGTATAAGATCAGGCTCCAATCCGACAGGTGTTCTTCAACCGGTGAAAACATGTCCTTTGGATACATCCTGAGAGAATTTTGGAAACTTCACATCGCTATATTTGTATTTTCTGCTAATTATAATAAGCATTGATAAAATAACATGTTTCCTCATTTAAATAGATTTGTATTCCTAGTTATATCAATGGTTTAGTCAAATTTGTTCAACAATGAACAACTTGGAGAAATCATAACTTGTAAACCCCTTAATTTTTTGATACGGTTTATGGAAAGAAGAGAGGCTTGACAGGGGATCTCTATCATAATTGCCTGGACAATCTGCTTAAAACAGCCAACACTATTTTCAATGAAATCATGACTCCAATCTACATTCATGAAAATGGATCATCACAACCAATCATTTACTGCTCCCCCACATTTGCACTACTTGTTAGCATGCATGTTTCCCGGAACTAGAATGTATGTTCTTTTAAAAGTGCAAATTTCCAAGACGTATTCACTACCAAGTCTTTTTGCTAAATAACAAATGAGTTTATATCAAGGCCTTGCTCTATTTGTAATAAGCGAATGAGTATAGGCGACATAGTTATCATACCCATATCGTTATTTGACGACAAAAAACACATGATAATAGGTCAGTTGAAAAGGCAAGGGTGAGTGTTAAATGTTTACCTTAACCAAAGCAGAGGTGTCGTTTTGATAACAAGAAACAATTATCTCAATTTCTGATAGAATGAAATAGATTCATATTCAGCATCCAACAATCCTCGTAGTTTGCATTCGACTTGGCCCCTCACAATTTACAACCACACTGTATTCCCCGAATAGTTGAGCTAGACATAGCTGCGTAAAAGCAAACTCACGCTATCCTGCAAACAAGCATCCCACTACGAGCTCCGTCTAGAAGACGGGATCTGCCTATATGCTTTTGTGCAACTACAGAACATTAGGGGCCATGAACATATAAAAAGATTTTAATAACTGTCTACATGCAGTGGCAGCTCATAGAACCAGATAAAAAATGTACGCTTCAACCAATCGCTCAGTCATCATCTTTTTTTATACATTCCTGCACTCGCAGTGCTCACGAAAGACACAAATTCCAGGTGTCATGGACCCAAATTATGACTACAAAAGGCATTCATATCATATTAATTGAATAATAGTAAGCTTCCGTTCATATCAATCGTAGCATCTTAAGAATCATCCCTAAATCGCAATGTTTACAAATCTTGCTCTCTTCTTCTTTTGGGGAAAATAGTAGTCCAATTGGAATTTGATCGATAATTAGTTTTCGCTCTAGCCAAGTTATCCAATTCTAAGTGCAACAGTTCATGCTCCATCGTATCACAGATACAGCAGACCAAAAAAATTTAACGTCAGACGGCAAAGTGAAGTTAGCCAATCAAAGAACACGCTGCTGCATTGTAATATCACCGCGTGAACAAGTCTCAGTGACCAAAAAACCGATTCCTAATTCCGGTTCTTATTTGAGTGATATAACACGACCCGAAGAAAGCGTTTCATTGCCCAGAGATAAGAAAAATGCATTCAAGGAAGAAAAATAAACAAAATTAAAAGGATTACTGCATGCAGGCACGAACCTTGACATGGTGATCGACAAAATATACGAAGAGAAAATAGCCGATGAGCAACCCCACGGGAATGCCAATCCCGCAACCTACAACGCTCAACGCAGTGTTCCAAAACCCCATTCCTTCACAGACGCATAAATCACATGAAACACGCTCGCAACCTACGATCCTTGGCAACAGCGCCAATCAACGATTATTGCTTTTCCTTTTCCGATTCCGTTTCCGTTTCCCTTCGATCTTTAACCGGTGCTAGCACTGAAAACACCGAAAACGAGCAAATTAAAACCTTTCTCAAACATCATCATCACGCAAGCGTGTCTCGCCAAATGAAAGCATGAAAAACAAAAATTCAAAGAAAACAGCAAACGGAGATACCTTGGCACAGACATGCAAGAATCGCAGCTTCATGCGCGGTGCCGTGAAGCAGACAAAGAATTTATGCATCTATTCAGTCGACGTTACGTATTCCGTCGTGAAGCGATGAAGGAACGTGAGAAGCCAACCATAGGTGACACGTAACGGTTTCTTGCTTTCAAATCTAACAGAAGAGAACCGAATCGTGCCAAATATTTTTATGAATTCAAATGAATAAGCGAACCTCAGAAGCGCGTACGGGAAATTCGATTTTATTGAAGGCCACGTGCAAGCCACAAAGTACAGACAATGCATCACTGTAGATTGCGTAACCGCAGGAAGTTGATAGGTCGTCGACCCCTGCAATTCCAGACAGAAGAGGTTTTGCATGCATCGTTCTGTTCTCTGTTCCACGTGGCATGGTCCAGAGTTGGCAGCCAGAAGGCAGTTACCGACAAGTCCAAGTACAGATTTGTTGCGTGTAAGAAGGAGGTATTCAAGTGGGATTTTATGTTGATTTTAAATGCGGATGGCCATGTTTCGTTGGACAGATCTGGCGGCTCATTTTTGTTGAGGCGGAAGAACGGTTTGAATGGTTTAGTCAACAACGGAACACGCTACGCAAGAGGGTATTCTAATCATGCGCAACAAACACATCGAATACACCTTATTATATATATTTTTTAATTTATTTGTTAGGTGAGACTTTTTTCTCTTTTTTTTTGGGAATTTGGGTTATATTAATCACAAAGTGAATCATTTCTGATTCTGCTGTGATTTTTTTTTTCTCGATTCATAAACTAGAATTTGCGACACAGAAGGAATCCGTGGATTCAGTGTTTGTTGCCTCGCGCAGATTCTTGGGAAGAATTTCGAAAGGCGTTGTTTTGCTCGCAACTCGTGGATTCAGCGTTTGGGGCTCACGCAGATTTTTCGGAACAAATTTCAAAGGCGTTTTATTCGATCTGTGTTGATGCAGTGCATTGCTTGTTGCTGCAATCCCAAATCTACGTTAGTGTAGTCCCCTAGTAGTCAATCGGTCTCATTTTGCTGAATTAGCCTGACAGATCTGAGTCGAGGGTGTCGCAGATCCAGAACTACCACCATTAAGTTCAGATTTCTGAGATTTTTTTTTTTTACATCATTGGGCAGACCTGTGGCATTTTGGCATCAACGGGTTCAGTGGTGGTTTGGTGTAAACGGGTTCACCGGTGCTTTCGATCCAGGAGTGCTACGTAGGGCTGCACTGTTGGCAGAGAAGATCTTTGCTACAGTGCAGTCATGGATGAATCTCAAGGCCCGTCTGGTCCTTCTCAGCAGGGAAGTCCCCCCAACTCCACTAATATTGATTTTTTTATTCCGGACGATCTTTTTGATAATGTAGCTGAAGAATTTTCATCTCGGTTCATTTTTATTCAAATTATGGGTTTTATTCCCCGATCAGTAAATCTCAATTTGTACATCAAATCTATTCTACAATCTCACGGCATAACCGTTTCCTATGCCCAATATTATGCCCGAAACTTTGTGCTCGTAGAACTCTCTGATGCTTCTCATGTTAAGAAAGCCCTTTTAGCCTATTTTTTCCCATCACGAAATGCCACCCTGGTCGTCCGTCCATGGAAATTTGACTTCGATGGCACTGACCCAGCCTATAAAACTATCCCCTGTTATGTGGAGTTACCTAATCTTCCACTTATTTTTTCCACCTTTGAGAGAGACATTGTCAGTACCCTAAGTCACATTATCTCTGATCACAGAGTAGAGGTTAATGGAATTCAGTTTCGTTGCTACTGTATAGAACTAGACATCTCTCACAAGAAAACCTCTCTCACATTAGCGGCTGGAGGAAAATTGTTCACACAAAAAGTTGATTATTTTTACCTTCCAAATTCCTATAGCTATTGTCATTGAGCTGATCACCACATCTCGGCCTGCCCTTCCTTAGCTAGGAAGAAAAATGCAAACAACCCTTCACAAAATCGTTCTTCCCCTATAGATGAAACTCAAGTCCTACCGAAAACATTCAAATTTGTAGCCACTCCCCACAAGACCTCTAGTTTTCTCTCCAAACCTAAATCCTCTACCACACAAGTCCCTCATTCTAGCTCCTCTATAAAGATCACTTCGCAAGCTAAAGTCACCCAGTCTAAATTTTTCAAGGACTCTATTTCAACCACTGAGGGAGTGAATGATGGGGTAAGAAAAGAGCTAAACCATCCTCCTTTTCTGACCCACCATTATCTCCCTCCCATATAGCCTCTTCTATAGTTCCAGTTATTACAAACGACCCCTTTGTTGTCCTCTCCAACATAATGGAAGTGGACACATCAACCCTCAAATCCTCTGAAGTTCTTTTCCTACCCGCATCTTCTACCTCCTCATGAATTTAGTATCTTGGAATGTTCGAGGCCTTACAGATAGGCTTCGAAGTAAAAGGACTAGCAATTTTCTCTCTAGTCTGAATACCACCTTTGATTTCATCCTTCTTCAGGAAATTAAAATTTTAGCTTTTGACTTAGAGTTTTCAGCTCATAGGTTTCTTCCCCACTCCTCAGTCATAGCTACCTCCCACGTGTATGGAAAAGGTGAAGCAGCTATTCTCATTTCAACCCATTGGAAAGACAAACTCACCTATTCTAGTTCCAATTCAAGCCAAAGAGTTTCTTGGGCTATTTTTTCCTCCTCCCATGGACCCTTTGGGGTTTGCTCTATTTATGCTCCAAATGACTCCATGGAACGGGCTAACTTATGGCAGGAACTAACCTATTCTCTTCCTTCCATTTCTTGGATTTTTGACGGAGATTTTAGTATGATTGAATTCTCTCACGATAAACTTGGGGGAGTCTCTTTTCAACTTCCTCCTCATGAATTTCAACCTTGGTCTGACTTTAAAAAAAAATTTATCTCCTTGATGGAGTCAAGGATAACTCAAGCATACCTCTCCATAGATTTACTTGGAGTAACCTTCGTCTGGGTCAGGCTCGAATATATAGTCGGCTAGATCGATTTTACTTCTCCACACTATCCTTTTGGCAGGCAATCTCCACCACTACGGTTCACCAACATGCTACGTTATCTGACCATTATCCCATC
>MNCI01006668.1:18985-47349 GCA_015680685.1 Gnetum montanum | reverse complement strand
TTCATCGGTAAAGGCGTGTACTGAGAGGGTTCCTTCCTCTCGAAGTTACGCGTACGGTTCGTCGGGTTTTGTGATGACGACTCTGGGGCTGTTGTGGAAGCGGGCTGATAGTAGTTAGTGGGGGGAACGGGTGGTTTGTATTGATGTGTGGCGTTGGTTTGCTATGCCCCCGCTATTGCTGCTATAGTCGCCTTGGTCTTTTCTTTGTCTTTCTTAGTGTATTGGTTTTTGAAGGCCAGGTACGCAGGGTCGCTATTTTGAGCAGCTTCCTCTATATTTTTGATTTGTTCAAATGCTTGATTCAAATCGCGTGCATTGAGGTAATACAGTTTGGACTTGAAGAAGTCATTGACAGCCCCTTTCAGAATCGTGAGCAGATAGGTTTGAGAGATTGGGTCGTGCAACTCGTTGAGAGCTACACTCCATCTCTGAATGAACTTCTGCACCGGTTCGAGCGGTGCCTGCTTGATCTGCATGAGGCTGTCCAGTGTAGCTTCAGGTTTCAAGTTATACTTGAACCTGGTTACAAACTGGCGTAGAAGATCGTCTAGGGAAAGGATGGAATTCCTGGCTAAGGCCCGGTACCAGTCGAGTGCCCTTCCCGCGAGGGACATGGGGAATATTCGTAGTATGGAGTAGGGCCATGCTTGAAGGAGTGTGCACTCTAATCTGAACGTGATGAGGTGGGCATTGGGGTCTATCTCCCCGTTATACTTAGTCAACATTGGAAGGGGGACGCCCTTGGGCATAGTCAATGGCGGGATAGAGGAGCTGATAGGGTCATCATTGTAGAAATCTACTACTTTCAACTCTACCTCATCTCTTAATTCCTGCATCAATTTCTTAGCATCCACCCAATCTTGGCCGCTCGGTGAAGCTATAGGCTAGGGGTGCGGGGCTGCATACTAGCTAGATTGCTGGGTCACGGGTTGAAACGCCAAAGGCTGTGTGATTGGCGGTTGTGCCTATGGGTAGTTAACGGCGGGCGATGCTAAGACTGAGATGTTAAGAGGAAAATGTTGTGGTTGTTGTTGTTGCTGCAGCTGGGGCTGTGCTTGAGGAGCAGTGATCGAGGGGATTGTGTGGGGTGGGACGTGGTGATGAGGAATTTGATATGATGATGCCCCCCTTGCTAGCCATTTTCCCGCTACGTTGTATGCGGGGACTCCTTGTTGGGTTGGGGCTGCTTGGGGAGTTGTATGCGTCTGGATATGGGGTATGAAGTGAGCTAATGTAGATGCAGGGATCACATGCAGCATCCTAATTACGCGAGGTGGGAATGTTGGTCCCATGCCATCATGAGGAGGCGGTGCTTGTGAGGATGGGCCCGCAGCTGCATTAGGGGTAACTGTTAGAGGGAAGGTGTGAGGTTGGGGATCGCTCGGGAGCGGAATGTGTACGAGTGCTAGCGTTTCCGGTGGTGGCATCTGAACTTGGGTGAACCCA
Organism: Gnetum montanum; assembly: GCA_015680685.1. Lineage (NCBI taxonomy): Eukaryota > Viridiplantae > Streptophyta > Gnetopsida > Gnetales > Gnetaceae > Gnetum > Gnetum montanum. The sequence goes on along the minus strand of MNCI01006668.1, from coordinate 45,903 downwards.
GGGCATTGTACGGGCAAGACTTCCCCTGTCCCAAGATGGAAAATGGGGTTTATCTGTGCTTGGTGGCTCAAGGTGTGGTATGAGTCTCCCTGCTCAGATTGGGTAGCGAACGCGTCTTCTTCCTCTGGCTGAGGCTCTAGCGCGGGTTGGTCCAATGACTGGCTCCTGTGCAGAAGGAGCTGAGTAAAGAGCTCTGAGAATTATTCTGGAACGGGGATTATGTCATATGGGGAGGGGATGAACTCGTGTCCTCCCCTATAAAAGAGTTCGAATTATCTCTTTACTTCGATTTCAGCCCGATCCACTGCCAGGCCGGCTTGTATCTTAATGCAGATGAAGTTATACTCGTCTTGGGTTATAACGTTAGTGGCTGGATCTCTCCCTTGTAACCTCAAAGACCGACGAGGCCCCATTGTGGATTACCCTCCCAAATGTGGTGTGACAGACTACTGGGCAGCCATGGTGTCTGAGATGTTAATTTCCTGGGTAATGGCAGCAGTGGTGTTTACAGGATTCATGATGATAGATTGTGTATGTAAAACGGTTTGAGTGTATTTGGCCGGCATAGATGAACCTACAACGTAGGTGTGCAGCGTAGACGCTGGCCTGCGGGTAGCGTAGACACTAAGTGTGTAGCGTAGACGCTGGCGTAAGCATGCAGTGTAGACGCTGGCGTAACTGTGTAGCGTAGACGCTGGGAGGTTGAGAACATAGATGCTGAGAGTCAAGGGTTTAAACAGGGCAGTGAAAACACTGATGAGCGTAGACGCTGAGGAGCATACAGTCAATTTGTTTAAGCAGAGGCCCTCCTTCTAGCGCCAATTACTGTACTGCCTGAAATCGTCGGTCCCCGGCTGGAAGGACAAAAAGAGACCACGAGATCGCAGGACAAGCACAGATGACCCTACCTTCGCTTGAGGGCGAGCTGGAATGTACGAAGGTAGGGTACCTTGAGTGGCCCACATGCGGATCAGACAAGGATTTCCCTGAGTGTCACTGAAGTGTTATACGTTGGGTTAAATGTAAACTGTGTAACGGGCGTAAAGCGGAGCGAACAATGTAAACAAGGCTTAAGAAAAATTTAAACGGCGTAACAGCTTAAACAATGTAAACTGATATACACATCGTAAACTAGGCGTAGACCAGAACACAGTGTAAACAGGGAGTAAGTAGCGTAAAGCGTAAACAGGGCGTAGACAATGTAAACAATGAATAGAGCGTAGACAACGTAAAGCGTAAATAGGGCGTAGACAGCATAAATAGTGAATAGAGCGTAGACAGCATAAAGCGTAAACAGGGCGTAGACAACGTAAACAACGTAAGTGTAAACGAGCGTAAGCAGAAAGTGTGAACACAGCGTAAACTGTAAACTGTAAATTGTATTATAAAGTGGAAATAAAGTGGAAATGTAGTGCACCAGTCTAACGTAGTTGTGGCTGAACACAAGGTGGACGTAAAGCCCCGGTGGGTGCAGGGAGACGGCTGGTTCGCACGGTAGGCAGAGCATAGGGTGTGCTCGGCGTACAAGACTTCCAGCGTAGAGGGTTTTAGGCTCTAGTTTGCAGCGTAATTGTTCTTGGGTCTGCTCTGGTAAATTTTTTCCGACCTTGAAAACGCGGAAGACTGGGCTTTTTATAGGTGGGGTTTTACTGGGAAAATCGGGTCGGGAGACACGTGGCATGTCAACCGGGTGCGTACAATTTAGAAATATGGTATACACTGGGCGTATATGCTACATCAAGCGAGCGTATATGCTAATGGATGTTGGCGTATACGCTGATGGATGTCGACTTGCTTCAATTCCTGCTCCTGTTGCACCTGCTGAGTGTACATGTGAGGTGTGTATACTGGGCGTTGGGCGTAGACGCTGGGCGTATATGCTGGCACAACACTTGGTAAAAAACCGAGTGTTTCGATCCTCAAAATTGCCATGTGTGACTTCAAATGTAGCCGACGTCGTCTGAGAGTCACGGGGATCTGCTTCTTTTCGGACAAGTGCCAAACTCGAAATTTTTGTGGTGTTTCAGTGACTTATCCTCTTTATCGTAGAATCTCACTCCCTTCTTTCGAAGTGAGGGGTTACGGTTATATTCTTCTGCGCTTTCTCTTTTCCATAGCTCCCCTTCTTCTTTGGCTACTTGCTCCAACAATCTATGAATTTCATGGAATCTAAGTTCTGATAATCTTCCTTGGGCATAAGTCCCAAGGGTTCTCCTAGTTTCATACCTTAGCCCATCTACGAGGTGACATAGTTGATCCCGTTGTGCGTAACCATGGCCCAGGCAATAATGTAACAATGCATAGTAGCGGTCCATGGTAGCATCCAAGGGTTCGTGATTACCTTGTTTCCATCCTTGGATCTGTTTATACAAATTAGATACTCTGGAGTACATTTGATATTTGTCGTTGAACAATTATAGCATCGTACTCCACCTCCTAATGGTTTCCGATTCTAAAGACCGGTACCAACTCTCTTCTTCCTTTATGAGTGTCCTAGGAAACAACTTTAGTTTCCGCCACTCGTTTTCTATGTTTTGCAAGGCGCAGGCATCGTGGAATGCATGTAAATGATTTTGTGGATCAGCGTTGTATCCCCCTTCGAAGCATGGGATATTATTCATGTCTAAGCGCTTGATCCGACTATCTTTTTTATGCCTTTTTGGTATTCTCACTACCTCCATGATATCTAGCATACTTCGGGTGGCAAGTAGGGGTTTATCATGATTATCTCTTTCATGACATCTATGATGTCTACGTGGTTCCCTTCTTTCCCTTCTTTCATGCCCTTGTCCTTGCTCTCAAATCTCTCATCGAGGTCTCTTATTTCGTCTACCTCTATCCTCACTATTATGCTCTTTATGACTGCGCCTTGATGTGGAAGGAGAGGGTGAATGATGTGATGAAGGGGAGGAAGAAGGAGAACCATCGCCATGATGATGTTTCTTACTTTCTCTTCGATGGCTTTGGCCCCGATCCTGATGACGATATGAGTGCCCATCCTTGTCATGTGTTTTTCTTCCCTCAGTGAACAATTGACATTCACGAGGCTCAGAACCAAGGTTGTGTATCGTGGAGCATAGGTTCTGATACCCCACCTCCTCACTGTTGTTAGGAGGGGGAACATCATTTGATGAAGAACCCGTTATAAGTGGTTCACCATCTCCAATTTCACTTACAACATGTGAGACCCCTTTTCCCTTCAACAATGTATGGTGGTTCTCCTGCCTTGAGTCCCTTAGACGTTGTGCTTCTATGGGATGATAATCCCTTGTGTCAAAATTGTCTATAATGTATTCAACATATAGCTGTGTCATGTCTATCTATGCAAGAGCACAAAGAAGCATGTTAGGGACTGCTCGATTTGGAGGTAACACTATGTTACCTTACAAATCTCTCCAGTGCAGTTGTTCATCTTGATGGAGGATAAAAGAAAAATCGGGTAGATACTCATCAGGATGAGTATATACCACCTGGTACTATTTAGGAACTGGCATATTTTGGTTATGTGTTTTAGACTGTTGATTGTTTCTTGTATGATCCCTAGGTGGTGAAGTGCTCTTATGAGAAGAAGACATCTTAGTTTAATTCGGTGTGCTGATTAACTATTACATAATTTTTTGTTTAATTAACCCTAAGGGTTCGTTTAAGCTCCCAACGATGTGAGTGATCTCCTATGTTCTACTTAGCGCACAAACACTTCGATCCCCGGCAACGGCACCAATGATGAGTGGCGAGGTACCCCTACACTCAACCATATGAATACGAGCGTAGCATGCGTGATCCGGTCAAACTCCATAGACTAACCGCTAGAGTAACCACTCTAATAATTAGAGTAATTGCTAGAGTAACCGCTAGAGTAACTGCTCTAATAATTAGAATAAATGCTAGAGTAACCGCTCTCATCATACCCCCATGACTGAATGAAAACTCATCCTTGATTTCCTTACAAAATATTTGGAAGGTATGGGATTATTGACTAATGAACAACTGACAAAGGAATGGGATGATAGACACAACATGCCAAGTGAATAGATCAATAAGCATATTACAACATTAGTGTTCATGACCATTCTAGTGAACACTCATACATAAATAACATCCAAGCCTTTATTTGGTAACTTGAAGAGAAAAAGAGAGAGAGAAAGAAGATGGAGCGTATTGCCGCCAATGCCGAGATTGCACCTTCCATTGTTTATCCATAGTCATGCCACCAAACTTGCTCCTTTTGTAAATGCTCCAGTTCCAGTCCATCCTGAATGCTTCCTCCAAGCCCAGTCCATTGTTTGTATGATCGCCATCGACACATACAACACAATCATAAATGAGCAAGGATAGATAATCCGCAATGCAGTTGACACCTTACCTTGATATGAAGCATACTAGCTGAGTTGTGGTTATGGCAAAAACTAGTTCAGAGATTTATCACTGGTAACTACCCAAAGTGTAGTGGTTAGGCAATTAGTAAAATGAAAAAAATTGAAAAATTTGTGCCAGGGCCCCCACGACTAAGAGCAAACCTCCAATAGTTATAAGATGGAAAAACATGAGGAACAAGAAAGATGAAAAATATCAACGAGAACGCCAATAAAATGGATGTCATGGATGGGGATGAAACAAGAAATGATTGATCGCAAAAAATGTTTAAGGGAAAAAAGTTAACAATTGCACCAAAAAGAAATGTTAGTGGGTCCTCCACAAAGCAGGCTCATGCCCTTTATTCCTTGACAAACCCACAAACCAAAGAGTCTATAGGCTCTAGGAATGTCATTTGGAAGTAAGAGTGAAAAACTTACCCACAAGAATTCACCAAAAAAAAAACAATGCATCAACCCAAAACAGACTAATGATAAAATCGGCAATGAGGTGGAAAATGGGAAGAAAGATGGATAGGAGAGAATGGATGGAATTCCAGGAACAAGGTTGTGTAAAGCCCATTGTGTATTTCATGGGTAAGATAACTAAGTAGAACTCATCCCAAATCCAAACTCAAACCAACCACAATCAATGACCTCGCATCAATACATTTGGCCAATCCATCCTCTTGAGGCAATAAGAATTCTTCCACAAAGAGTGGCCACCATCCCAAGGAGAGTGAGATGGAGAAGCAGGAAGCAAGAAAGGGCCTTAGTTAGAGGGAACCTTCAGGCATGGGTAACATGTCTTTCCAATGCCATAACCAACGCTTGTAGTCCATATTGCTTTATTATGTTTAAGGGTTGTGCTTTGAATTCTCATCTTTTTCTCTCTCTTTTTTTTTTATGTTTATGCATGAGAACCACACCATGCAAAGACTTATTTTTATTTACTCAGCTTCCTGATATTTGAACAATGTCAAAATGGCAAAAAAACCCAAGAAAAAGCATCCAAGCATCCAAGAGAATGGCCACAGTGAATCCCCTTGAAGTCACACCCTTTTCATCCTTTGAGTCTTTCCTTGGTTTGAAAAATACCTAGCCACCAATTCATTAACAAGTTTACTTAGAAAAAGCGGATTGTATAGTTCCAAGCCAAAGGAAACCATAGAGTTGTATGGATGAGTGGACGGTGTGGACTCATTGCTTGTTTTACCAAAACAACCATACCTTAATATCCACATCATAATTCAAAGGCAAAAATAAAACATTAGCAATCAATATGATATAATTCAATCCACCATCGTGAGCATTTATTAGATGATGAATAAAAGTAAATCAAGAAAACAAAGAAATAGTAAAAACATGAACGATGGGGTAAAACAAAAATAATAAAAGTTGAAAGAATGTGTAAAACAAAAAATGTGTAAAATAAAAATTCAAAAAGAACTGAGGGCCTAGAATAGTTAGCATAGGTGGCTGATAAAGTGTCATTAAGTCAATGTGTCAACTGGGCTGTGTATACGGGGCCGTGTATACGCAGCCGCACTGATGTGGGCTCGTCGATGTAGCCTCCTTGCGTCGACGTGGTCCCGTTTACGTAGCCACCTTTCCCGGCCTATAAATAAGAGGGCCTTCCACCTCATTTAGGCATCTTTTTGAGTAGTTGTAGCAAAGCTCTTGCAGTTTGTTCCCGTAGGAGATAGAATATTTTCCAAATGCCCACAGCAAGTGTAAGAAAAGTGATCAGCTCTTTATTTGAGCATTGATGTATTTGAGCCCATTGGTATGCTGAAAATAAAGACGAACTATTCAAGCATTCCTTGTAGCATTTGGACTTAGTTATTTTATGCATTTAATAGTTTAATATGTTTATGTTTTATTAGTTACTTGTTAATTACTTGAGTTTTCATTATTATAATTTCAATCGCTACTATTGATTTGTAGTACGTTAAGGCCATAAGTACGACCATCTCAAACATAACCCAAACACTTGGTAAGCCCATTAACGCCTAACGTCTGGTAACCCAAAAGTGTTAGGAGATGCTCAGAACGTGCTCGGAAGATGGGACTGGATACTTATGCTAGGAATAGTTATAATATAAGCTAGGATAATTAGAGATTAGGTAATAGTTTATTCCTTACTTTCCATACCTCAATTAGACGCCGAAAAGATAATTAAAAAGATATAAAAATCATTAGCCTTAATCTCACTTAACCATCGTAAATAGAACCTCACAAGTGAGATTAGGATGACAACAACCGTTCTAACCCAAGGTTTCACTGGTTAGAAGTCTAGTGTATGTTAAGTGCTTACAATCTATGGATTTCGACTAAGTCGCACGTGAATGCTCATGATTCATATGGTTGGGCGTAGGGGTACCTAGCCGCTCATCATTGGTGCTATTGTCGAGGACTATTAGTCTTACATGCGTCATCTAACCGTAGTGAAATTATCATTCGAGTCATTGGAATGGACCCAGGATAGAAATATTTACACATGCTAGGAGAATTTAAATAACTAGTAAGGTACACTGATTACATGGACCATCTAACATCCAACATGTCTTCTCATAGGAGAAAGGTATTTGAACCACCGGTGCCGCAAGAATGTCGGGTGGTGTACAAACATCCCAATGAATATGTCCTTGATTTCAGATTCATCCTACATCAAGATGAGCATCTCTGATGGCGGGACATGGAGGGTAGCATCATGCTACCGCCCAACTGAGCAGCTCCTACGATGCTATATCATAATCTAGGCAGATTGGGCATCCAAGACCAGGTGCCGGAGTATGTCATGGAGGACCATGACTACCAAGACTATCGTCCCACAGAGGCTCAATGGACAAGATACCAACAACAGGAGGACAGATATGAACAGCAGAAGGGGAAACAATTCAGTAACCCCTTATTCTCGCAAGGGCCAGAAGACCATGGGGATCCCATCTTTCATGATATCCATTCAACCGAACTTCCCCTGGGGCAGTAGTTCATCCAATCAATCATTCAAAACAAACCTCCAAGTGACCATGATGCTCAAGGGGATGGAGGGTCACACAGCAAGGCTAGGTTGGATGACCGAGGCTGTCATCAGGGTAGATGGGGAGATCGATGCCAGAGTAGTGGCAATGCTTCTCCTTCTTCTCCGTCCTCCCACTCTCCTGTGCCTTCATCAAGCTTAGGCTCTAAGTGTAATCAGGGAAGGTAGGAGCGAAAGGACAGTGGTAAACAAGTTTGGAAGGGGCAACGTGAGCAAGCACATGACTAATCACGTGATGCTCACCAACATGAAAGAAGGGGTAGCCGAAATTGTCATAGACATCATGGTCCCCAACAGGACTATGATTCGAACGAGCCATTGTTAGCTACTCGGAGCATGCTCCAGATCACAGAGGCAGTTCACATTCCAAGTAGGCACATGAAGGATAGTCGGATCAAGTGTGTTGATATGAACAACATCCCTAGATTTGAAGGGGAATACAACTGTGATCTGTAGACCCACCTGCAGGTGTTCCATGATGCCTACACCCTGCAAAACATTGATAATGATTGGCAACAGTTGAAGTTGTTCCCTTGCACACTCATCAAAGAAGCTGAAAGTTGGTACCAGTCCTTGGAGCCAAAATCAATCAAAAGATGGAGTACGATGCTTGAAATTTTTAATGAAAAATATCAAATATACTCTAGAGTGGTGAATATGAGATGACAAATCCAAGGTTGGAATCAAGGGAATCATGAACCCTTGGATGCTGCCATGAGCAGGTACTACTCACTGTTGCATTAGTGCCCTAGTCATGGTTACTCTCAGCGAGCAGAGCTTCACCACATCATTGATGGGCTCCGTTTTGAAACATGAAAGACCCTTGGCGTGTACGCCAAGGGACAACTATTGGAGCTAAGGGCCCATCAGTTGCAATGCCTCATTGAGCAGGCGGCCAAGGAGGAAGGAGAACTTAGGAAAAAGGAGAGTGCAGAAGAATTCAAGTGGGACCCTTCCCTCAAAAAAAGGAAGGTTCAATTTTGTGATGAGGAGGATGAGTCATCATTGGAAGCAGCAGTGAATCGAAAGACTTTGCCGTTATAGAAGTTTGCATCTGAAATGTCGACAAAGGTGGATAAAATGTGGGCCTCTTTAGACTAGAAATTTCAAAGTGTATTGAAAATTGCAAAAGATTCCAAAGAACAGGGTAGCGACCATGATCGACGCAGGAAGAAGGGAGTTGAACGTGCCCAACATAAGGGTAAGGAAAAATTTGCTATAGTAGAGCAGGTTGCAGACTCTGACATCGAAGACGATGAATGTGGCATATGCCAATATGAACATCCTAAGGGATGTTGTCCTATGGTGTCATACCTTCAAGAGACTGGGGTGTATGCCTTGAACCCTCGTTTGGTGCAACGGAAAACACCCCAAAGGTTACCTTATCCACAAGGTAATTCTAGGCGGTTCCACCAGTAGCAGCAAGGATATTATCCAAGTGGAATGCCCCTGCAACCGTATGAATACTTCCAACAGTGGCAGCAACCATAGGCATGGGGGATGCCACCTCCAAGGTAGTAGTACCCTTACAAGAAGTTAGATCCTTATGGGTACTATGTTTAGCAACTGGTCTCTCCAAGAGACTCTTCCAGTCATGCGACCTTTCCCAGTTACTATCACCCCCCTGAATATTTTTGACATCCATCTCCATCACCAAGGGGGACAAACCCACATCTTTTCTACCCTCCATCACCTTCTTCTGCCACTCCTCCACACCATCCCAAGTAGTTGACACCTGCTCCATCAATGCAAGGAGAAATACCATCACAGCCACAACGACGAAATGCTACGAGGGCTGTTAACTTACAATTGGCACCTCGGCTGAGTGGACTAGAACCCAAGCCACATAAACATTCTTTTTTCTAGCCCAATAATCTGAACACACCCTCACCTACGCCTGTGGCTAATGCCTCCGAACCTACCAACGCCTCTACCACCATACCATCCGAGAAGTCCTCCACTCCACCACACTCCAACATCCAAACGATTATGCTCACACATGTCGTGACTGACTAGATCAAAGCAGGTTCTCTTCCCTAAAAATTGACAGATTCGGGAAGCCCCCTAATTTATCTTCAAGTGGCAGGGAATGAGTCGTGCAAAGCTCTTTTGGACTCAGGGTCATCGGTCAATTTGATCTCTCATGATATGTACAAGAACTAAAACTTGTCCCCACTAAAGAAGAGCAACATCTTGCTCGAGCTAGAAGACCAGTCCATCAGCGTTCCCTTGGGTTTGGTGGAGGACATTGTGACCACCGTTTGTGGGTGGTCCTATCCTGCTAATTTCCTGGTCATCCGTGTAGAGAATTGTAAGGGAAACTTCTCAATCATCATGGGAAGAGCCTAGCTAAGCACAATGGATGCATAACTAGGACTCCAAGATTTGTCCTTAGAAATTTCAATAGAAAATCATTTTGGAAAGATCAAGAAGAAAAGAGTTCCATGCATCGTGTACAGTGACTCAAGGTGCAACTGTGTACAGCAATTATGGTCCGCTAAGCAGATATCCATTCAAGCATGTAGTCAGTGTACTGAGGAATCACCTATTTAACAGTGCCTATACGCAACAACCACTAACCAAGAAGGCACCCAATGGCTAATAGCTGATCCTACTAGCAGCACATTGTGCATAGAACCGTCTGAGGGGCTAGTGCAAGCCTATGTTGAAAGCACAGATGAGATGGAAGTGGTTCATCAATAGATCTCCACTGTTGATGACCAAGATGACTGGGGAACACTACAAATCCCTGAGAGTTTTAAATAAGAGCCCCTAGAGCTAAAGTATTTACCAGATAACTTGGAATATGCATTCTTGCAAAATAGCAAGCCGGTAATTATCAATGCTACCCTTACTCCTGAACAGGAAAAGGAATTGCTGGAGATGGTAAACAAATGGGTTGCTGCATTCACATGGTCATATCCTGAGTTAACTAGAGTTGATCCTAGGGTCTACCAGCATCGGATCTACCTTGACCCTTCCATGAAGCCACGATGATAGCCACAAAGATGGTTGAATCCAAAATTGAAGTAGATCGTAAAAGATGAAATCGAAAAATTTCTTAAGGCAGGATTCATCTATTCTGTCGCTGATAGCAAATGGGTTAGCCCACTTATTATTGTGCCCAAGAAAGGTGGCAAGTGGAGGGTCGGTACTGATTTCTAATTGCTCAATATGGCAAACCTTCAAGGACCACTTTTTGCATCCATTTGTGGACCACATGTTGGACACCATCGCAGGACACCGATACTACAGTTTTTTGGATGGTTATAGTGGTTATAACCAAATCCAAATAGCACCAAAGGATTAGGTCAAAATAACATTCACAAGTCGATGGGGGACTTTTGCATATAAGAAGATGCCCTTTGGCCTGTGCAATGTACCTGCGACGTTCCAACACCTTGTCCTAAGCATCTTCCAGCAACAAATCGGCAATGGTATAGAAGTCTTCATGGACGACTTCTCCACCTATAGGACCATGTTCAAGCAAGCCTTGGACCATCTAGAGCAGGTTCTAAAGCAGTGTGTAGACACCAATCTGCGGCTCAATTGAAAAAAGAGCCATTTGATGGTCCAAGAGGGCATTGTGCTAGGGCATTGCATCTCATCAACAGGGATCAACATAGACCCTGAAAAGATCAAGGTCATCCAAGGAATCACCTGCCAACCAAGTACCGTCAAAGATGTTTGGTCATTCCTTGGACACACTGGTTACTACCGGTGTTTCATTGAGCACTTCTTGAAGATCGCCCGGCTGTTGGTAGAACTTACAAAGAAAGACACTTCATTCATCTGGACCAAGGAATGCGAGTCTACATTCCAAGAGCTGAAACAAAAACTCGTAGAAGCTCTGGTTCTACGGGCACCTGATTGGTCTAGACCCTTTCACATTATGACAGATGCCTCCAACTACGCCTTGGGAGCCATGTTTACACAGTGTGATGATCAGAATTGTCCATATTATATCCACTATGCAAGCTGTAGCATTGTGGGTGCTCAGCTGAACTATACCACCATCGAGAAGGAGTTGATGGTGGTGGTGTTCGCCTTTGGATAAATTCTGGTACTATGTGCTTGGATACGAGGTGTTTGTGCACACGGACCACAGTGCTATTCGATTTTTGATGAACAAACCAATGGTGAGCCCCTACATAATTTGGTGGCTGGTGATTCTTCAAGAGTTTGAACTTACCAAGGTAGATCAAAAGGAGACCGAGAATGTGGTTGCTAACCACTTGTCTCGATTACGATGGGATGACGTAAAAGAGGAGGAGTCCTTATCTAACCAGTTTCCAGATGAACTCCTCTTCACAGGCACAGTTGATCCTTAGGCATCTAAGGAATCCCCTTGGTTCAATCACATCCTCACCTACCTTACAACCCAAGAGCTGCCAAAGGAGTGGAACCATCGACAGAAACAACAGTTTCTTCATAAGGCCAAGTGTTTCATGGAAATCAACGACCACCTCTACAAGGTGTGCACAGACGGCTTGGTTTGATGGTGTGTCCCTGATGATGATACACTAAGCATCCTCCAAGATGCTCATGAGCATCCTTGTCGGGACCACTATGCTAGACACCGAATGGTCATTAAAATCCTGCTTGCAAGGTATTACTGGCCTACACTTTTCAGAGACACACAATGGTTCACCCACTCCTGCAAATGATGCCAAAGAGATGGTGGCATGATGGCATGATTAGAGGGACCTCAACAGTGAATCCAGCCACTGGAGCCCTTTGACATCTAGGGTATCAACTTCATGGGGTCCATCATCCCCTTGTCAAACGGAAAGGCATACATCATCGTGGCTGTGGACTACTGTACAAAGTGGGCAGAAGGGGCAGCCGTCGTCGACTATTTTTCCAACACCGCCACACAATTTGTCTAACAACAAATCATTACCAGGTTTGGAGTCCCACGCGCACTCATTTCTGATAATGGGACTCACTTCATAGGTGTCACTTTTCAGAAACTCATGTAACGCTTAAGGGTAACACATAAATTTACAACACCCTATCACCCCCAAGCCAACAGGAAAGCCGAAGCCACCAATAGGGAGATCACCAAGATCCTTACCCGAACCATTAACAAATACAAGAGGGATTGGAGTACCAAACTCAACGATGCCCTATGGGCCTATCACTCCACTTGGAAACTTCCTGTAGGATACTCTCCCTATGAGTTAGTGTATAGAAAGTTGCCAAAACTTTCAATCCAAGCAGAACTCTGGATACTATCCATAGCCAGTGACCTTGGCCTTGACCTACCACTAGCACAACATGAACGATTAATCAATTTAAGTATGCTAGATGAGAGCTGATTAGTGGCCCTATTTTTAAATGAAACCCACAAGGCCTATAACAAGAAACGACATGATCTTAAGATTCGGAAGGTCACATTTTGCTGTGGAGACAATGTATTATATTGGAACCCCTCACATGTATCCCAACCAAAAAAGTTTCAGACACTATGGGAGGGACCTTATCTTGTCTCCAAAACCTTCCCATTTGGGGCCTTGCATATCCACAAACCTAGGGATCCCACCAGAACACAGTTAGTCAACCACCAACAAGTAAAACCTTTACATGAGCTCCACACAACCAGTGCCACCACCTCGTCATCAACCGATTTCCCACGCTCCATTTTTCATGTCTCCTCCTTTCCACCCAGTCATGGGGGAGACCATCATCCCTACTGATCCATCTTCCTACACCCCTCACCATTTTGTCATTTTTTATTTTACACTTTTTTGTTTTCACTTCTTTGTTTTCCACTTTTTTGTTTACACTTGTTGTTTTACACTTTTTTGTCTTTCACCATCATTCATATGTTTACACATTCTTTGAACATCTTTTCATTTTCTTTAATTATTTTTCATTTTTTTTGTATCTATCCATTTTTTTCGTGTGATTGCTAAGACATCGTTGTATTGTCTTTAGGTGCCTGGCGCAGTCGATTTTCGTTACAATGGGTATTGTAATAGTCTTCCTCGTTATCTAGCTCTCGCCATTGCATGGTTGTCCTTGGATTTTACGTTTATTTTCAGGTCATAAACTCGTTAGTGAGTCTATGTCATTCACCCATTCACCATTCCATGGTTTTCCTTTTGTTGTGAACATGCAACCCCTTCACTTAAAAACATTTTAATTAATGTGTGACTTGTGTAGTTCCCCAACTAAGGGATGACCCAATGGTTTGAATCAGGTGTGACTTCAAGGGGACTTCTTTATTCGTTGTTCTGTTCTATTCCCTAGGTTGCTAGTGTGTCCTTACGAATTTCCTACCACTCCACATCTCTCTCCACATAATCTTCTGGGTAGTTTGACCTTACATGACGTGGTCCTCACTGAAAAATTCAAAACACAAAAAAAAATAACATGAGGATTCAAAGCACACGCCCTAGTTGGATGCATGCATACACACATGGGTCTTTGTATGTTGTGGTTCCCTCAAACAAGAGAAAAGAAAAACGAATCACAGGGGAATTCAAAGCACACCCCTTAGACTGCCTCTCATAGGCCACACGCACTGGTTATGGGCCTTCCTTGGTCCCCTCTAACTTTGTCCTGTTTCACTTCCTTCTTCTCATGTTTCCTAGAGTGGTGGTTCTTTGTGGGGTCATTCTTGCTTCCTTGGGGAATAGTCGGGACTTCGTCTATCACTGCGATGTCATTGACTGTGGATGGTTTTCGGTCTGAACTCAGGAAAGGTTCTACAAGGTCACTTAACCACGATCGCACATGGGGTTTCATGTGGTTGACACTCGAAATTTCTATTCTCTCCCTCCCTCCATTCCCACTTCTCTCTGTCCTCACCTCACTGCCCTTTTTATGTTTTGTGTGTTCGTTGTGTTTTCTGTAGGTCTCTCATGCCTTGGCGGGTTCTCTTGGTTTGGAGACTTCACTGGTCAACACCAATTCTTGGCACCCAGGCCCACGGACCCTGGTGTTGAGGGTATGCAAGGGCTACAGAGGTTGTTGCCTGCTATGGGGAGGACCCACCTGCATATTCCTGGTTCTGCTTGTTCAGCCTCCCATCCTTTGGATTCCTTGTTTGCTTATTTTCAGTGTCCCATCATTCGATTTCTTCCTCACAGAGTTCTTTTTAAATCCTGTTCTCCAATTTTGTCCCTTTTTCGCCATTCATTACCTTCCTCATCTCCTCAGCCATGACTGGGCCTTTCCCATGCTTCAACTGCCTCAATTTGAGTTTTGAAATTCATTATTTCGGGTGTTTTATGGGTTGGTCAACGCTGGTCCACGGGTGAACAACGCGGCATATACAGGGCCCCGTATATGCAGCGCCTGCGTATACACGGTCGTGTATACACAGCCCCATCAACGTAGCACCCAACCCCTATATATACACCCATTACGCTTTCATTTTTGTCATTTGGAGTTCAACTTGACGGGAGTTTTTGCCATTTGTTTTGCCTAACCCTTCCAACTGCAACTACATTTCATCGCGTGTTCGCATCAACCTGTCCTTGCATTTTTTACGCAACCAGAGGTATGCTCTCAGTCGTGGGGGGTGGTGCCTTTGTGTAATTAATTAATTAGTTGTTAATTATGAAAACTTTGATCCTAATCCCTAAATTAACACTCCAGGAGATTTAACGGTGTGCTTGTGCCATTAACATAACTTAGTCAAACTGAGAAAGTATATACAAACCATCTTAAGCTACTTATGAATGGTCTAACAAGTGGTTATGTTTGATTGCAGATGGCACCCAAACCAAGACATCCAAAGGATGAAGGACCATCTCAACCAAGGGACAAGCACCCATGCACGGGAAGGGGACGAGGTGTGCAACCGCCAGAGCATGTGGAGGGCTTTCATGCAACTGGGCCCTTCTGCGAAAGACCTAACATGGAATCTATTCATCAAATTCCCTAAGAGGAGATTCCTGGTGAGCAATTGCTCGGGGATGAGACTCCTGGGATAGCACTATGGCTTGAGGTCACCCTGACCCAAGCCTGCCTTGATGCTATCACGTCAAGCCAAATGCAGTGAATGGTCTTCTAAGAGCTAAATTTTGGACCATTCCTCGAGCACACGCCAGAAGATGTGAGGCTCCAACTATAGAAGTTTCCAATGTGGCCAATCATCATAACTAGTGGTGAATGGTACTTAGGATAAACTTATCTCTTTTGGTCGAATCGACAACCAAGGTCTAGAGTAAGAATCAGAGACATTTATGTCTCTTACTCTTTGGAAGCAATAGCACAAGCTCTGGGGTTGCCTGAAATTGGGGCAAATGTGGTAGAAATTCAAAAGCAGGCCGATCCAGAGGTAAAGGTGCAATGGAACAAACAGTGCTACGAGATAGAGTGCAAGGAATTTGGCTCCTTGACCACGGTGGAGAGAGTATACTCAAAGATCACGTCTTACCATTTAAATCCAACGGTAAGACCCAGTAAAATCACTACCTTCTCCACTCGTGTGTGTGCCGCCTTGAGTGGGAAATTCCCCATGAGTCTTCCATAGCTGCTATTTTTAGAGATTGAAAAGAAGTTCCCTAGGAACGAACATGGAAGACGGGCTCTCCCCTTTCCCTACCTAATCTGAAAGTTGTGCAAACGGGTAGGGATAGCATGATATTCTAATGACATAATCTGGTGCGCCCCAATTTCCTCGTGGTGAGAGATGATGAAAGATAAAAATCCTGCCACCAAACAAACAGAGGAAGAGCAGCAACCACCTCCACCACCTGCAGAAACAACACAGCCGAGCTCGCAAAACATGGGAGAATACATCCGTGAGATCCGAGAAATTATCTTGAGCAAGCAAGAGCAATCTAGCAAGACTGGTGGAGGAGAAGATCCTTCGGTCTATCGCCCTACCATGAGCCACCTGGAGCAAGTGGCTCAATCAATCAGCTTACTTGAAAGTGTAGGGTCGATATTCTCCACTGCCCGAGCACCAATTCCAACCAGAACAAATCCAAGCATCTGAGATGTATCAACCGCAACTTAGCAGTTATTTTCCAAAATCTCAGGGAATGCTGCTACCTTCTCGGTATGCTTCGAAGATGGTGAAGAGGCAACGATCCTGGTGGTGTAGCACCAGGGACAAGAAGTTAAGCTGAAGTGGTTGCTGATACAATTGCTATGGTTCTCAATGCACCGGCAACACCTGTACCAAATATTCATGGACTACAAGTTGTATAGGTCTCTGCTAGAACTTCGCGTAGCAAGATTGATGCAGCCCAACATGAAGAATTGTTAGGTGGGAACCGAGAAACTGCTTCCAGATGTCTTCGACCTTTTGGACAACATTACTGCAACCTAGTCGGAGCTACTCTCGGCAAGGGATAAGAGCCTCATTTTGGAGGGGCAACTAGAAGCTGCTCAAGCCGCTTGTCAGCGCTTGGCAACTGAGGTAGCCCAATTAAGAGCCCAGCTTGTCAATCCATCCATTCTCAACCGTGAAATCACCAAAGATGAAGCTTTTCAATAGCTTTAACTTAAACTGCAGGTCATTGAGGATGTGCAAGAGACGGTGATCTTTGATAAGTTCTCCGCATATGCTCAAGCATATTACTTAGAAAAGGACTTGGCGGAGGTTTGCCAAGAGAACGTGCAGCTGATTACGAAAGTTCATCGCGTACGCAATGTTGGTGCAAAGAAAAAACACATGAAAGATTTCATCCACCAACAGGATGAATGCTGACAAAAGAAGGTTGGCTACTGAAAATTAGAATCTATCAATGGAGGAGGTTCGGCATTGCAACAGAAGTCTACAATCGAAATTGTTGCTTGGAAGAACAAGGCCTTGAAATTTGAAAAAGTCAAAAATAATTACAGGGACCAAGTGGGATTGCAGAAGGAGGTAAACAAGAAGCACATTCAAGTTGCCAAAGCCAAGATGAACCAAGTGCTCCAGCAGCTCCGAGAGGAAGGCGATGTATGGCCATCTATCTTCAATGGGTTGAACGCCTACAATAAAGTAGAAATCCACCTAAAGGAGTTGCAGATTGAGAAAATGAGAGAATACATGGAGTTGGCCAACCTTCGATATGCAAACCTAGCTACGCTCACAGCTGGGATACTGCGGTCAAAGTTAGAAAAATAAGTGGATGCCTCATATTCCCTATATGAGGGTAAGTTCCAAGTGCACAAGGCAACAAAACAAAAGTTGGCAATAGCAAATGCAAAACTCGAGGTCCTCCATCCAAGCTTTGAAGGATAATGTACAGTCGCAGAAGACCTGACCCGAAGAATGAATGACTACCAGCAGCTGCAAGCATCAATCCGAGTGTTTGACATCGAACACAAGCAATTCGTAGCCTAGTTTATCAACTTAAAAGAACTCATTCTGGAGCTGCCTTGCCCTTGGGAAGTTCCAATTCTAGCACACATTGGAGAAGCTTCCTGGACCATGAACGACCCCAGAAGCAAAGAAGAAAAGATGAGGGCTCTCTTGGAGGCTTTCCGGCTGCCTCCAGAAGTTGCAGCTACTGCCAGAAGTTGCAGCTACCGCAGGGCTATCGACATCTGTGTCACCACCTACGCATGGACTAGAGGCTGGAGAAGGTCCATCAAAACCACCACCCCCAAGGATGGTGTGATCTTCTCCAGCAATTTTGTGCATCATCCTACATAGCAGAGGATCCAAGACCAGCGAGGTGTTTAATTTTGTCTCAAAACACTACCATTTTTGTAATTTTTCTTCCTCTGTAACTTGGGCACTTGGTCACTTCATGTTGTATCATGTGTGTGTCATGTATGTATTTAACTTATGTGTATTGTAAATAAGAATCCATACCTTCTAAATTGTAAAGTAACTTGAGGACGAGTTTTTCCTCAATCATGGGGGTATGATGAAGTGTCATTAAGCCAATGCATTGACTGGGCCACGTATACATAGCTGCATCGACACAGGCCCGTCGATGTAGCCTCCCTGCGTTGGCATGGCCTCGTTTACATAGCCACCTTTCCCGGCCTATAAATAAGAGGGCCTTCTGCCTCATTTAGGCATCTTTTTGAGTAGTTGTAGCGAAGCTCTTGCAGTTTTTTCCCGCAGGAGATAGAATATTTTCCAAGTGACCACAGCAAATGTAAGAAAAGTGATCGGCTCTTTATTCGAGCATTGATGTATCTGAGCCCATTGGCGTGACAACAATAAAGATGAACTATTCAAGCATTCCTTGTAGCATTTGGACTTAGTTATTTTATGCATTTAATAGTTTAATATGTTTATGCTTTATTAGTTACTTGTTAATTACTTGAGTTTTCGTTATTATAATTTCAATCGCTACTATTCATTCTTAGTACGTTAAGGCCATAAGTACGACCATCTCGAACGTAACCCAAATACTTGGTAAGCTCAGTGATGCTTAACATCTGGTAACCCAGAAGTGTTAGGAGATGCTCAAAATGTGCTCGGAAGATGGGACCAAATACTTATGCTAGGAATAGTTAGAATATAAGCTAGGATAATTAGAGATTAGGTAATAGTTTATTCCTTACTTTCCATACCTAAATTAGACACCAAAAAGATAATTAAAAAGATATAAAAATCATTAGCCTTAGTATCACTTAACTATCGTAAACAGAACCTCACAAGTGAGATTAGGATGACAACAACCGTTCTAACCCAGCATTTCACTGGTTAGAAGTCTAGTGTATGTTAAGTGCTTATAGTCTGCGGATTTTGACTGAGTTGCACGTGAACACTCATGATTCGTATGGTTGGGTGTAGGGGTACCTAGCCACTCATCAATGGCCATCTCTCCCATGACTAAGTTGGAAGAAGGAGATCCAAAATAGTGAGCAGGGTTTTCCATCAAGAGAGGTAGCATGTGTACTAGCTATCCTAAGCTCTTGGAAAGGTTTGGTTTGTTGCACGTTGACCAAAATTTTTTTATCTAGGCTCTCAAGTTTGTATATTGTCATGGCCCCTGAAGGAAAAGTTGCATAAATAATATAAGGTCCTTCCCATAGTGTTTGAAATTTAGTACGTTGTGGCACATGTGGGGGATTCTAGTAGAGAACCTGATCTCATAGCTGATATTTAACTTTCATAATTCTTAGGTCATGACATTGTTTATTGAAGGCCTTGTGCAATTCGTTAGTTGACAAGGCTTCTAATCAGTTTTCATCTAGCAAGTTAAGGGTGACTAACTATTGTTTCTATGCTAGATCAAGGTCAAGGTTGAGGTCACATGCCATGGATAGTGTACGGAGCTCAGTTTGAATGGGAAGCATTGGTAATTCACTGTACACTAACTCATAGGGAGAATAGGCTATAGGGAGTTTCCATGTGGAACTGTATGCCCAAAGAGCATCATTCAATTTAGTGTTCCAGTCTCACCTACACTTGCTAATGGTTTTTGTCCATATCTTCGTAATCTCCCTGTTGGTGAGTTCTGCTTGACCATTCACTTGGGGGTGGTATGGTCTAGTTAACTTATGCCCAACCCCTAACCATTGTATTAATTTTTGAAAAGTTGCACCTATGAAGTGTGTACCATTGTCTGAAATAAGTGCATGTAACACACCAAACCTATTTATGATTTGTTGTTGAACAAATTATGCAGATGATGTACAATCTGTAACAGTAGCTACTTCAGCCCATTTTGTTAGGTAATCAACGACAACAATAATATAAGCTTTTCCATTGGACATTGGTGTAATCATCCCCATAAAATCAATTCCCCAAATGTTGAAGGGTTCTAACGGTTGAATCCATTATTGTGGACCCTCCATTCTAGCAGTCATTTCCCCATCATGTTGACAGTGCTCACAAGATTGGACGAAACAATGGGCGTCCCGAAATAATGTAGGCCAATAATATCCTGTAAGCAAGATCTTGATGGTCGTTTATCTCCCAGCGTAATGACCCCCATAAAAACTCTCATGAGTGTCTTGGAGAACTCCTAGTTGATCTATATCAAGAACACACCATCGAACCAAGCCATTAGGACACACTTTGTAAGGTTGTCCATTTATCTCCATAAAGTACTTGGCTCAGTGAAGAAATTGTTGTTTTTTCTTAAGGTTTAACTCTTGTGGTATTTGTTGTGTGAGGAGATAGGTAAGAATGCTACTGTACCAATTTGTCTCCATGGTTGATTGATTATTTACTACACCAGTAAAGAGGAATTCATCTGGGAAATAATCAAAAATTGGATACTCATCCTCTTTGTTGTCTCATCGCAACTAAGATAAATGATCAACAACTACATTCTTAGTGCCTTTACGATCGATTATCGTAAGATTGAACTCTTGTAAGATTATAAGCCATCGTATGATATGAGAGCTTACCATTGGATTATTCATGAGTAACCTTATTGTGCTATGATCTATATGTATATATACTATATATCCTAATACATAGTGTCTAAACTTTTCTAGTGCAAACACTATAGTCATTAATTCTTTCTCTGTGGTAGTGTAGTTAAGTTGTGCACCATCGATACTTCTACTTGCACAGTGGATGTAATAAGGATGCTTATGGTCACCTAACTGTGTAAGTACAGCTCCTAAACCATAGTTGGATGCATCAATCATGATATGAAATGGTTTGGACCAGTCAGAAGCTTGTAGAATGGGTGTTTCTACTAACTTCTATTTTAGAGTTTGGAAAGCTAGTTCACATTCCTTGGTCCATTCGAAGGGTACATCCTTTTTTGTTAATTCCACCAATCATTTGGCAACCTTTGCAAAGTTCTCAATAAATCTCCTATAGTAGCCAATGTGTCTAACGAATGATTGAATATCTTTGATAGTTTTCAATTGAGGGGTAATTCCTTAGATAATTTTGATTTTCTTGGGGTCTACCTCTATCCCTATGTGTGAGATTTTGTGCCCTAGTACTACGTCCTCTTAGACCATCAATCTTATCTCCCATGACGTGTACAAAGCCTAGAACCTACCACCTCTCAAGAAGAGCAACATCCATTTGGAATTGATAGATTAGTCAATCACTATTCCTTTGGAATTAGTGAAGGACATTGTAACTATAGTTTGTGGATGGTCTTAGCCAGTCAATTTTCTGGTGATCAAGGTAGACAATTACAAAGGTGAATTCCCCATCATTATGAAATATGCATGGTTAAGCACAGTTGATGCATGAATGGGCATCAAGGACATCTCCTTGAAAATCTTCAAGGAAAACAAATTTGAATGGCTAGAGAAGAAGTGTGTTCCATGCATCATGTATAGCAATAATGGGTGTAATTGCATGTAGAAAATATGGTCCATTAAAAGTACATATATTAAAGCATGTAATTAGTGTGCACATGAAATTGATATCAAAAGGTGTCTGTACGCAGTAGCCACAAAACAGGAGGGCACCTAGTGGCTAATAGCCAACTCTAATAGCAGCACACTATGCATGGAACCCTCTGAGAGCCTAACATGTGCTTATATCAAAGGTATGGATGAACTTGACCAAGTTCATTACAAAATCTCTGATGATGAAGCTGATGATACCTATTGGGGAGAGTTGGAAATCCCTGATAATTTCAAGCAGGAGCTCCTCGAGTTAAAAACTCTACTAGCTGGCATGAAGTATGTATTTTTAAACAATGGAAAGCCAGTTATAATCAATGCAAATCTTGTTGCAGAACAAAAAGACAAGTTGTTGAAGGTGGTCAACAAATGGCCAACAACCTTTTCTTGATCATATATGGAAATAACTAGAATTGATCCAAGGATATGCCAACATTGTATTTACATCAATCCATCTATGAAGCCAAGGAGGCAACCGCAACGGTACCAATGATGAGCAATGAGGTACCCCCTACATCCAACCATACGAATCACAA
The DNA here is from genome assembly GCA_015680685.1 of Gnetum montanum. Lineage (NCBI taxonomy): Eukaryota > Viridiplantae > Streptophyta > Gnetopsida > Gnetales > Gnetaceae > Gnetum > Gnetum montanum. The sequence continues at coordinate 23,734 of MNCI01006668.1, read as the reverse complement.
GTGTTCACGCATGATCTAGTTGAATTCCATGGATGGGACTGGTTGTGCATCTAGATCGTTAAGCATTGATCATAGTTTGCTATCTTCCCAATTGGACTAGTGGTAGCTTTGTCATGTATGGTTTAGTCTAGAGTGAGGCATATGATTCTTGATGTTTTTTCAGCCATATGCTACTCCTAACAATAATATAGAAATCAATTACTTAATCTAATTAACAACATAAAGATAAATTCTAAACTAGCCTACGGGTGATGAGTGTTCATTCCCGACTTACCGTACATGTCCTAAACCCACATATCCACTACTATGATTACCAAGTGCTATGCTACTAGGATTACCAAGCAAATAAGTGTTTAGGCTCAAAACTTATCGTGCTCATTTCACCAATTCATTAACATGCATGAAACATAAATATTAACTAAGTACATGAAACGTAAATTGCATGGAAAGTAAATTTAATCTAAGTCAAAGTGCTATGATGAATAAGAATAAATCTTGATCCTATTGTTGTTCATGGAATGTCTCTAGGTACATTGCCACTCAAATAAGATGTTGTACAACTGACTAAGATCCACACTGTGGGCACTCACTGATTATTCTTTAAGACTACAGAATAAAATTGTAAGAGCTTAGCTACTCTATTGACAAAAGAATGCCAATACACGATAGGAGCATGCATATTTATAAGTGAAAATAAACACTGTGTTGATAGGGCCTTATCAATGTATTGTTTATGTCGATGGGGCCTCATTGATGTGGCTACGTTGAGGTGGCTACCTTGAAGCAACTGCATCAAGCTAGCTACATCGAAGTGGCCACCTTGAAGCAGCTGCCTAAAAACAGGTTACCTCAAAGTGACTATGTCAAAGAGGTTGTGTCAACGCAACCAACTAATGCTTCATCAATAGTAAAAGCTCAAATCTCAAAAGAAGACAAAAATCAAGTGAATCTAAAATAATCATTTTTAAAAACAAATTAAGACCATATCTATATAATTTATATTTGAATTATTATTCCACATAAAACAAGATATAAAATTCTATTATTTTTAATTTTGTAAAAAGATTGATGGGTAAACGTAATTAGAGAATGACCCCAATCTCTCATTGTCTCTTTCATTTCTAGCCCAATTTTCCATAGAATAGGCATGTCCCATTATATTCTATTACGGCCCTATCATTTGACTATAAATATGTGGGCAAATCACATTTGTAAGTAAAATAATTGATGCCATTGAGGCAAATTATTATTGAAGAAAGAAGATTGAAGATATTACAAAATTCTCTCTATTTATCTCATTACTTCATCATTGGTTTCAACTTATTATGAATTATCATTCATCAAATTTAAGTCATCAATCCTTACATCACCATTTCACAATTTATCTCATAATCTCATATCATATTTATCATTTACAATCCTATTCACAAGTTTACAATTTATCTCATTACAAGTTCATTCATCATCAATTCATCATATTCACCAATTCTCATTAATCAAAGAAGTTGAACAATCACATTTGGGGCCAATTTGATGTAATGGATTTTAACCAACAAATTGACTTAAATTATTTCCAAATTTTTTAGAAAGGTAGATTGTTAAAAGAGCTTTCTATCAAATAATCGCCAACTCCATAAATCTCTCAGATCATAGAGATATTCATCTTGCAAATAGTAATTTCTATTCTAGATGCTAAACAATTTTATTCCAAACCCTTTTTTCAAGCATTTTTCAATAATCAAATAAAATCCAATTGATTTAAAATTTTACAAACATATAAATTAAAGAATGAGCTTTTTAAAAAGCCTAAAGATTAGCCCAAAATTCATTTGGATTGCAAAGATATTGTAACTACAAATTAGAAAAAAATCAATTTTTCTAAGTTGGGCCACTCACATATCCAATAAATTGGGCTACTAAAAATCTACAAAATCAAAACTTCTTTCATATTTTCTTACATGAAAAAATGGCTGCAAGATTAACATCCTTGAAGCTACAAGTTACTTCGTGAACAAAATTAGTAAGGAACAATTTAACTCATAATGATCTATGATGTTTGTAAAGTTACTAAAAGGCTAATTTTCAATGTTGTTTGTCATGTTATTAGGATTGTGTCTATGATGGCTTACAAACTTTCGTAAGGCTAATTATCTACTTTAACTATTGTGTTACTGGGGTTGGGTCAAAGCCCTCAAAACCACAAGTTACTTAAGGAACAAATTAGTGGTGGACTATTAGATCATAAATGTTAGACTTGTTGTAAGATGGTGTTGTGGTAAAGGATGATAGCCAAAAATAATGAAAGAGTCATGAGGCACAAATATTGAGCATAGTTGTATATCTTCCCTTAAGATAGTTACAGTTTGATGAGTGGCAAGGTACCCCTATACTCAACCATACGAATACGAGCGTAACACATGCGATCTGGTCGAACTCCGTAGACTAAGTGCCTACACACCTCATGGAACACTTAAGGTTAATCATTCGTTGTCTTCTCAGACTTACTTGTAGTTGTCATGGTGTATGATTAAGTAAGTTTGAGGTATATGATTTTTATGATTTTTTCGGTTTATATCTCCTATGCTATTGAGTTGAAGGGTTGAGAAGATTAACTAACTAACTCTAACTAACTAACTAAGTCTAAATTACCTAGCGTCAGCATCCATTTCCACTTATCGTACACACTCTGAACCGATGCAACTATGGCTAACAAACGCTAATCGTTGCTGGGATCACCACACATAATGCACGTGCTCGAAGTGGTTGTACTGAGGCACTTAACTAGGAGGAAAGGGTTGAGAGAGAAAGTAGTAAATAATGAATAATAAATAACAATAAATAAAATCCTAACTAGCCTATTCTATGCACTGCAAGGTTTATCTAGGAAGTTCATCTTTATTGCCATACACAACTTTTGTTTAGGTACAATGTTGCTCAAATAAAGATCCATTCACCTTAGGACTCCTATTGCGGGTACATGGAAAATATTTTATCTCAGGAGTGATCAATCTGCTAGAGTTTCTCTATTGTTTAGCCTAGGATGAGGAAACAAGGGAAAGCCACCTCTTATTTATAGATATGATGGTGCATCGTCATATCGTGTATGCGATATCGCAGGGGATGACGTGATATCGTGGCCCATGTGATATCGCATCTCATCATACCCCCATGACTGAATGAAAACTCATCCTTGAGTTCCTTACAAAATATTGAGAGGGTATGGGATTATTGACTGAATGAAACTAATGGGATGACTTGTGAATGGATCATCATTACAAGACTTTGACAAAATTGGTGTTCATGACAACAAGAGTGAACACCTTATTACATTGACATCAGGCCTCATTTGGAAGCTAAGAAAGAGAGAGAGAAAGAAGTGTTGCTACTGCTAACACCAAGATTGTGCCTATCGTTGTCCATCCATAAGTGCATTATTGATCTTGCTCCTTGCATAGCTACTTTCAGCACTACTCCATTCCAAGTGTTTGCTCCAGATCCAATCCGTTGTTGTATGATCACCATCTGCACACACAACACAATCTTATATTAGCAAGGGTAAATGAATCATCATGTAATTAATACCTTGATTTGGTGTAAGTCCATTGGCTAGGTTGTGGTATGGCTGATTGTAGATCTAGATATATAATATTGATGACTACTAAAGGTGTAGGGGTTACGAAAAAATCAAAAACAAATTAGGGCTAAGAGAAAAGCAAAAAAATCAGGCCCCGTACCCCCATGACTAATTGCGAACCTTTGGGAGCGTTAGAATGGAAAAAGAAAAGGAGTAAGGAAGATAGATAAAAAGAGACAATGGTAATGTTGATAAAGTGGATGTCAAGATGGAAATGAACAAAATAAAATTAATTGCAAAAATGTTAGGGAAAAGAATTTAACTGGTGCACCAAAGAGGAATGTCCGTGGGTCCTCCTCAAAGTAGGCTCATGCCCTTAATGCCCTGAAAAACCCACATTCAAAGAGTCCGTAGGCTCTGGGAATGTTAATTGGAACAAGAGTTAAAGTCTTAACAACAAGAATTTACCAAACATAAAACAATGCATCAACCAAAATATATACACTAATGATACAACCGGAAATTAGGTGAAGAATGGAGAGAAGGGTGGAGAGAAGAGAATGGAATGGAATCCCAAGAACAAGGTGGCGTATAGCCCCCTTGTGTAGTTCATGATTAATGTAACTTAGCAAATCTCATTCCAAGCTGGCCTCAAACAAACTACTTCCAGTGACTTCGCATTAATGCATGTGGCTAAACCATCCTCTTGAAGTAACAATAATGCCTTCACCTAAGAGCCACCACCATTCTGACAAAAAAAGGAGAGAATGGGAAGCGAGAAGGGCCTTAGTTAGAGGGAACATTTTTAGTTCCATAACCAGTGCTTGCAGCCCAAAGAATTATTTTGTCTAAGGTGTGTGCTTTGAATTATCACTTTTTCTTCTTCTTTTTTTCTCTTTTTTTTCTCTTTTTTTTTTTTTTTGTATTCTATGTTTTTATGTGTGAGAACCACACCATGCAAAGACTTTGTTATTTTTATTGCTCAGCTTTCCAATGATTGAGTAATGTAGAAGCGGCAAAAAAACTCAAGAAGAAAACATCCAAGCACCCAAGAGAATGGCCAAAAAAAATGCATCAAGTTCCCTTGAAGTCACACCCTTTTCAATCCTTGAGTCCTTCCTTAGTTTGAGAAATGCCTAGTCACCAATTCGTTAAAGTTCTTATTAGGAAGGGGA
>MNCI01006663.1:5091-15661 GCA_015680685.1 Gnetum montanum | reverse complement strand
ACACATTCGCCTGAGATGTATGTGCTTTAGGCACTTCAGCATCCATGTCTGGTGTCAGGAAGAGTCATGATAATCAAAACAATGTGCAAAGCTAAGAAGTATGAAATGCAGATCAAACTAACAAAACATACCAAGGAGCCCTTTGTTGGTCAGCTCAGGCAGATCACCAAGGTGTAGAGACCCATCAAAGAAGTTGTTAAAAATACCTTTCTCCTCGCTTGAATGCTTAAGGGCATCTAAAGCTTTAGCAAGTGTCACTTCCATGGTGTCTGTTTCATCCTCTCCCTGTAAGATGGGAATGTCCTCAGCTATTTCTTCTCTCATTTCCTCCTCTTCATTTAGCCCAATGATAATCGTTTCAGGCTCTCCCATCAGAGCTAATTGTTCCCTTTCCTTCTCGAGGGTATCCTCTGTGATCACCAATAAATCTAAAATTATCATGACATAATAGGTATGCATACTTAAGCAAACAAATAAACTCAAAAAGCGATAAAAACACTTAAAGCAGAAAAATACTTATCCACTCCTGGCAAGATGAATCAGATCTTCTTTGCTTTCGGTGGTCTCGCCTCTATAGTAGGTTCCCTTGAATGCTCAGGCTTTCTCACCTTAGCCTTGGCCTTCCCGACGGTCTCCTGAATGAAACACTCAACTCTCCTAATAGCTATGTGTAGTTTAGGTGGTTCCAACCCCAAGTTATGATGCAAATGGTGGGAACAACTAGCTGCACCCCTTGTTGTGACAGAGATTGATTCTTCGATACCTTCGGGTGGATCCTAGGATCTAGTGGTGTTAAATAGATGATGGATCCAGGGGCGAGACAACTGTGAACGATCCCTTAACACATAATGGTTATCTCCATAGACTACTAAGAACTCAGCAAACCTATGGAGATAGCCCACGAAAAAGGAAAAGGTGAAATGGGATCTTGCATCAACATTGGAACATAGCCTGATGATCTCTCCACGGAGCCCTAACCCAAGGAACTGCGCCCAATTGTAGTGCATACTAGTCTCCAAGACTGAGTGCATAACACATGCAGACTCAACCCCAAGACTTCTCGCCTGAGAAAGAGACTTAGGGAATGCTCGTGCTCTAAAGAGCGGATACAGAAAATTTACCTTCATTAAGCAAGTATCAGCTTGCATAGCAAAACCCTTAGGACCCCGTGGTACACCTAGCCAGTCTTCAAGTTCCTTGATCACATGGCCTTCTCTAGTTGCTCTATCCACTGCCTCCTTAGCACCATCCACTAGTACACCGAAAAGATTAGAAAAGAATTCAGCGGTTAGGTGGAAAGACACCTTAATTCCCTGAACTTGTGTAGTAAAATAAGAGACATCATCGTTCAAAGAGTCAACGATGGAAACCATTTCAGTCATGGAAACATTAGGAGTCAAGGCACTAAATAGGTCCATCAAGCCCACGTTGGTAAGGTGGTTGATGATTTGTTCAGGTGCCTTCTTGTGCAGCCACCGTTATGACTCCTCTGTCTCTCCAAACTTCATAAAGAGAGTGGCCTCAGTGCGCCCGGATATGACGGTAACCTCATCAAGGGAAACAACCGCTGTAGAAAAGACAAAGGATACATGGAGCAAAAAATTAAGAGTATGATAAGAAATGATGTAATGGAGATGAAAATGAAGCCTAGAACACAATCATTCACCATTAGCAAATGGAGTAGGCACATTTGGTGTAGGATCAACCGTTTGAGGAAAAACTGACCCATCAAGAGACCAATCCTCATGCAACCAGCCGCGAACTTTACAACATTCAAACGCCCTAGAGAATTTCCTAGGATAATTGACAATAGCACCCTTGGTTTGATCTAGCACTGTAGCATGAAGAGTGGGGCCCATCATGAATGCCTCCAAGGTTGTGCACGCTAAGGTATGCCCGCTATCATCCTCATGCAATCCAAGCTCATTAACACGGGGCCTACGAGGGAAAAGTATTCATACGTAAACAATGATATAACATTGAAGGAACCAAAGTTAAAATGAATATAAAAGAGCATACCTGTCTACTCTATACACTGTTCCAGGTAGATTTTGGAACAACGTATGCACACGAAAAGCTAGAAAAAGAGTGCTACTACTGTTGTAATGGTTGCAAGATGGCAATCTCCACACACGGGTCAGAGGACGTGTGGATCTAGGACCTTCAGGAACACCTCCCTTGATTGTATATAGTCCCTCATCTATGTCAACAACAAAAGCTAACATGCCTTGTGTTGAGTTGGGCAACATGGTCTTAACAATATCACGAGTTAGATGCATGCTCAAATAAGACCATATGACAACGCTGAAATTCTACAAAATAAATGATAGAAATGCACCAACATTTGGATGAAACCATATTACATGTGGCCCGATCCGCATGTCAGAACTAGGCATGTTCGGTCCCAAAAAGTCAAACCAAGATAGCACACCGACAAGTTCAACCACAAGGAGAAAAGGCTTAAGCCCCTTACATAGAGCCAGAACCTTAGGTAAGTAAATTAAAACATATAAAACATATAAAGTAAAAATAAAATAAAATAAGGCAAACAAATAAACTCAACAAGTAAATAATATTCAACACACATGAAACTACCCCATGAGACAAGGACATCAATGTTTATTTGATGAATTTAACACTCGTTGGGGTACATTTAAAAATTCATTTAATGGTAAACCAACAAACAAGTGCAAATACAAAACATGTACATTCATTGTATAATCCAAGAAAATAAAAACAAAAGGGTACAAATAACCAGCAACACCGAGCAAATAATTTACTCACGCGCTAGTTCACAGGGAGTTCACGTTGTAGTGCACGTTGTAGTGAAAGTGACAAGGGAACGAATTCACAATGCAGCTCATGCTACAACCCACAAACGAGGTTCACACAACTACTCAAAATGCAACTCACGCTACAACTCATGTTGGGCATGCCCTGGGTTGCTCACGTTGGGCGTGCCTTGGGTTGCTCACATTGGGCATGCCCTTGGGTTGCTCACGCTGATTGATCATACAAAAATAAGAAATTTATCCACGATAAAACCCCAAAATCCAGCAAAACCTCCACTTTGAAACATAGCAAAAACGACAGTCCTAATGGCTCACACTGTGCTTGCGCTACAATAGAATGCCATGGAACAGGAACGAAAGAAAAACATACCTACGCAGAGTCCCCATCCATGATGAAATCTTGGGTTGAGGAAGGCATTGAAACAGTTGTTCGCTCTCCTCTATGAACGATAAGCTATCCTGCTTCTTCCCCTTGCCTTGGCTTGATTTCTCTTTCCCCTTCATCGTCATGGACGCTCACAACGTTGTTCACGTTGCTCATGCTCTGTACCGTGGTCACGCTACTTCTTGCTCACGCTGTGGAAGCTTGGTCATGCTACTCACGCTGTGGAAGTTTGGTCACGCTGTCGCCCTCCAAACAAAGACACAAATGACATGCATTCACTTTGAAACCTCTCTTAAACCCTCCTTGTTTACTCATTTTATTTTTTATTTCATTTTCATCCATGTTATTACTACCTTTTTCTTCATTTTGATTTTATCTTTCATTATGATTATATTTTGTTGCAATCTTATTTTTACAATACCAAAAAAGAAATATCGCTTACAAATTAATTATTTACACAAGACTTGGCAGTTAATAGTGTTATATACACCTACGCATGACATAAAAAATAGCGAGGATATCAATGACCCGGTATGGCCTAAAACTACTATTACACTCCACAATTTCATTAGACTAATCATGTGAAACTCATCTACGTTTAAAACCTTCTTCATCAAGAAAATGTTGCTCACTTCGCTCCTAGTTTCAATTCGTAGGAGCAACACCATGGCAACCAAGAATAGCTTATCAATGTTGTCTCTCAACGGACCACATGGAAAAGTAACAAGGACAATCAATCTAGAATCCTTGGATCTAGACCAATCCACCTACACAAATTTAATAGCATTCACTCAAGAAATGTCGGACTAGTCTGAAAACATGATGAGGACCCTAAATCTAGAGGCTGAAAATATCACTGAAGATCCTCTTACTTAAGTCTCTATTACCACCGTTAATGATAAAATTAGAACTTTAAAATTAAGTGCCTTACTAGACACACAACTTGCTAGTAGTATCACTCAAGTTTTGAAAGATAACATGGAGACATTTGCGTGGTCTTATACTGACATGCTAGGGTTGGACCCTCGAATCGTCCAACATAACATCATCCTTGATTAAAAAATTAAACTAGTGAAACAAAAGGCACGAAAGATTAGACCTAAGGTAGCATTGGCAGTATGTGATGAATCACAAAGCTCTATCAAGCTGGTTTCATCCAGGTTGTTGACTCTTCCGACTGGATATCGAACATTGTTGTCATCCCTAAGAAAAACGGTAGAATACACATATGCATTGACTTTCGTGATCTCAGCACAGCCACTATAAAGGATGAGTTCCCATTACCCAGCATCGATCAACTCGTTGACACAACTGCTAGGCATGCATTGTTATCCTTTATGGATGGATTTTCAGGATACAACCAAATAAGAGTCAATCTAGAGCATCAACTCAAAACTACCTTCATGACACCTTGGGGCATATTTTTCTATACAATGATGCCGTTCGGCCTTAAAAATGTAGGTGCTACGTATCAACGAGCAATGACATACATATTTAGCGACTACATGCTTGATTTTCTCAATGACTATGTTAATGACATTGCAGTTAAATCTAAAACAACTAAACAACATGCAAAGGATTTAGACTTAGTGCTTAAACATTACCTTAAACATGACCTTAGACTCAACCTGAAGAAGTGTGTCTTTGGTGTTAAAGCAGGAAAAATGCTTGGCTTCATAGTCTCCAAAACAGGGATACAAGTAGACCTCGATAAGGTTAAAGCAATTACTAGTATGTAGCCACCTAGGAACCTTACCAAATTACGTGGTCTACAAGGTAGACTACAATTCATCAGATGCTTTATCACAAAACTGACGGATAAGATGAAGCCCATGCAACACTTACTACAAAAGAATGTGCATTTCAATGGACTCAACAATGTCAGGAAGTATTTGAAAACATAAAAATGGAGTTGGCTCAACTGCCAATAGTTCATCCCCTGCAAAGCGATAAACCTTTTTACATCTACCTTGCCACATCTGATTCATCTATTGCATCCATGCTTTGGCAAAAATGAGAAGATGGAGCTGAGATCCCTGTTTACTACTTAAGCCATGCACTAATTGCCTACGAACAACGATACAACGACGTGGAGAGATCATGTCTTGCCCTGGTCTTTTCCTTGAAAAAGTGGCATTATCTCTTCTGTAACCAAGTCTATATCATTTGCAAAGATAATGTGCTTCGAGCTATCACTAACAACATCTATGAATCAAGTAGGATAGCTAGATGGAAAGCGATGATTGCTAAGTTTGACCTATGCTATGTAACTTAATCCTCCACTAAGGGTCAAGTAGTAGTCAATCAATTGACCGCTTCACCAACATAAGATCAAGCGACAATCAATCCTGAATTCCCTGATGAAAGTGTTAACAGCATCAACATTGTGCCTGATAACTATGATGCAATCCTTTACTTCGATGGGGCTTCAACTTCTCAGGGAGGAAGTGCTGCGGCAATCATAACGTATCTCTCTGGAGAAATTTGGCCCTTTGCCTATCGACTAACATTCCCTTGTACCAACAATGTGGTAGAGTACAAAAGTCTTCTTAGAGGTCTTATAACAACACTAACATCGGGAATCACACATCTGGTGACTCACAGTTAGTAATCAATCAAGTCACATAGGTTTACACATGCAAGGCTTCTCATTTACAATCATACTGTGACCTAACTAAACACTTGCTAAAGCAATTGATCAATGTAGATATGCAACATATTCCTAGGAACGAAAATACCATCGCCGATGCACTTGCTACACTAGCCTTAAACATGACACCTGAGATGTTCCATACGTTACCTAGTTCCATAAAAAATTGTACCAAAGCTATAATCAAGGCTCTCAATGAAATACCCATAGCATCCGTCAGTACTACACAAGTGATAGAATGGTATGATGACATAAAAGAGTACCTTCTACAAGGCGAACCGCCACAACATCTGACGAGTGTTCAAAAGGACGCAGTGTGAAAATGCTCTCGGCAATATGCATTAATAGGAGACACATTATGTCATAGATCTTATGAAGGCATTCTGTTAGTGTGTGTTAATAGCATCGATGGTCAAACAATCATGGAACAGGTTCATGAAGGACTTTGTGGAGGGCATATAGCACCCAAAGTAATGGCAACAAAAATTAGATGTTTGGGCTACTATTGGCCACACATGGAGTACGATTGCTTCTCCAGGGTTAGAAAATGCAACATTTTCCAAAAGCATGGTAACCTAATACATGTGCCACTTAATGAGTTGCATACTCCACAAATCACATGGTCATTCCAAAGATGGGGATTAGATATCATTTGGCCGATAACACCACCATCTTCAGTAGGACATAACTTCATCATCACCGCAACCGAATATTTCACAAAATGGGTAGAAGCTATTCCCCTTAGGAAAACCATGTCTAAACATGTTTGCAATTTTATATTAGAAAACATCATGATCCATTTTGGTATCCTGATGACCATAGTCACCAATAATGGACCACAGTTGAGCAGTACGGATACTAAAAGCTTCTGTCAAATCCTAGGTATTAAACACTCATTTTCATCACCATACTACCCACAGAGTAATGGTCAAGCGGAGTCTACAAATAAAATGATCATCATGGTGCTCAGAAAGATGTTGAATCAAAGCAAGAGATGATGGCATGAGCAGCTAATCTATGCATTATGGGCATACCGAACAACGCATCGAATGTCCACAGGTAAGACACCATATAGCCTTGTATACGGATCTAAAGCTGTCTTACCTTTGGAGTTGCAAGTTCCCTCGTTGCGGATAACACTCTCTAGCCTCCTCGATGAAGGTTAGAACAATGAGCTACACATTATTGACCTTGACTCGGTGGAAGAAGAAAGGGTACGAGTGCTTGATCAAATTGAATGGTATTAAAGACAACAACGGCGACATCATCAACACGATCCACATAAGTAGCTGATTAAGGAAGGTGACCTAGTTCTCAAGGTGGTTCGCGAACACTCGGATAAATTCTTAGCTAACTGGGAAGGACCTTACTTAGTCATCAAAGCATATGATAACAGGGCATTTAAGCTCGCCGACATGAACTAAAATGAGTTCGCCAAGCCTACAAATCACATGTGCTTGAAACCATGCTACGATTGATGAGCTTAAGGTATGTTTTGGTCCTGGCATCACAACCTAAAACTAATACCATAGAACAGTCCTGGAGCTATGACTTAAAACTAGCACCATAGAACGTCCTAGCATCATGACAATAAACTGACACCACACAGTTTTGTCTAACACAACACTAAACTTCCATGCTTGTCCACCAGAGTCCACTAAGATTGTAAACTAGCTTGCCTCTTCATAGTCCGCCACAACTCTAAACTAGCACTGCACCATCCACTATGATGATAGACTAGCAACGTCCAAAGGATTATGATGTTAAACTAATCCACAACAGTCCACCAAGACTACAAACTGGTGACATCACCAACAACCTGGCATTATTTGAAAAGACATGTTGTTGTAATCAGCTGTATGTGCTCACCAAAAACCTACTGCATGATCTGTCACATAGATCTTGATGAAATTGATGTTGTTCAAGATTTTGTTTGCCTTGAAACTCCACATGATGGCTTCATTCCATCGGCTATGTTCAAGTTTAAAGTGCTTTAGCTAACTAAATCATTTGTGGTTTCCTTATCCCATTGGAGTTGTGTTTGCAAGATGACACACTTGAGACGTTCGTGCACAGATGCATTTCATCATGATGACAGGGTATCACATTCTTCCTGATGCACGCAACTAGGTTAATCAATCCATTCATAAGTACATTCCCGACCTTTGATACATTCCCTATTCCCATCATGTCCTAATTATCCTATTTAATTACATCCCCTGGATACATTCTACTCCTCCAAAGCCCTTGATACATTGTTGCACACTATGATCCTCTAAGTAGTTGCAACACAAAACACAGTACATGGTGCACAGTACAAAATGCAAGCACTTGAACACGAGCAAGGCACAAAGAGTAGGCTCTTTCAAAAAGACCAAAAAGAAAAAAAAAATAAAAGAAAAAGAAACAAAAAACAAAGAAAAAATAAAATAAAAGAAAAAAGAAAAAGAAAACAAAAAGGTCAAAGAGAAAAATGCATGGAAAAGATCTTCATGACCCCATTGACATCATAGACTAAAGACCATTGGTTCTTCTCATACAAGCCCTAGGCGAGAAGGCAATTGTCTTGGAAAAACACTTGTGTCTCAAATGATCATGTTTCACATCATCGCGTGGCTTTGGCTATTTACAACGAGCTACCTCAAACATGACACAAGGGTCCCGTTTCTCCAAAGAACCCACCTCCTATGCCTTGGTTCCAAGTCTGCTATATATTGGCTGTTGACAAGGACTGAAAATTGGCTCGTTCACATGAGAGCATTCCTCTCCCGTAGTTCAAACAACAACACTTTTCAACCAATCCCTAATTCTCCCAGTCATTTCCTTCTTTCCTTAAACTAAATTTTCCTCAATCCAATGTACTTTTGAACATGGTATGATGACATCCGGCCAGGGGCCAACGGACGATGCTTGGTGCCAGGTCGATTGTGATGTTTTGTACTTCTTTGTCGACCCCTCTCGGGTGAATTCCTTTAGAAGTTAACAAAGAGAGGTCAATGAAACACCACCAAATTTTAGCTTAAAACTTTGAAAAAAAGAGCGACTCAAACCCCTTTCAGCATTCAGGAGGCAAAACTTGACTAAGGCATGGAACTCACACCCAGCTTGCTCAAGCCAGCTAGCTCATGCTATCAAGCTAGCTTGCCCTCAACGTGACCAGCCTTGACAGCTTTCAAATCAGGTCAAAATGGTCCTAATTTGAATGGGAAAGGCTCCCTCGGGGCCCACTGATAACTACTCCAAGTTTCAGCATCCATAACCCAAGATTTTAAGTTAAAATCACACAAATCTCGCTACTCATGCTGAGGTCATGCTAGCAGTGTGAGCCCAGCGTGAGTCTAGCATGAGTAACCTAAAATAGCCCTAAAACAGTGTTAAAATAGCCTAATTTTGAAGGTTCAAGGCCCCCTGAAGGTCCACTAATGATTGCTCCAAGTCCCAATCCTTAGAATTCTGATTTCGGGCTTGAAAATACACTGTTTTCAACACTCATGTGGAGGTCACGCCTAGGTCATGCTGAGGTCACGCTGACAGCGTGAGCCCAATGTGAGCTACCAAGATGACCTGGATCAAGGCATAAAAATGCTCAGATTTAGGTTGCAGGTTGTCCCCAAGGCCAGGTAGCAGTTACACTTCAAAAATAAGCCTTAAAGGTGGAATTTTGACACAAGATGCATTCTTTTTGGTCATGCACGTTGAGGTCACGCCAGAATCAAGATCTCTTGTTGTACACTATTATTTTATTGTAAATTTGCAACATTTGTGAGCTTTTCAAGCTCTTACGCTTCAAATTGTATGCATGAGCGTAATGTAAATCAATACACATTGTAAGATATAGTGCATCCGGTCTAGAACGTAGTCTGTCCATGTACACCTGTCACACGATCTATTTTTCTCTCATCTCACAGCCATTGATCTCATTCAGAAATCCTACTCCCAAGCCTAGCAAAAGGTATAAATACCCTGTCCATTAACATAAACAAGGTGGGAAATTTTGCAAAAAGGATGACCTAAACAGCATTGATTGGCAACCTTGGGAGCTCGAGCGCACGTGACCCCTAACACTTGAGCATCCACAAACACTTCATCCTTCATCCTTCATCCTGGGGCTTGACGCTTGACCTGCCATCTACACATGCAACTGCATTTTGACTGATGTACTTTATTCTCTAAATTAATATAATGCAATCTTTTGCCTTCCATTGCACTGTTCACGTTATTCTGGTTTATTGCGCCGTTTACATTATCCTGATTCATTGCACTGTTTACATTATTCTGGTTCATTATTTTACATTTGCATCGTTATGGTCCGTTCTTACGTTACATCTATGCTCTGTTTACATATTCGTGTTATGTTTGTTATGATAACCCCAGTGCAAGCCATACCTTATGCTTGGGGAAGTCCTTGGTTGATTTGCGTGCAGACCATCCAATGCACTCTACGTTCATTTTCTAGCTTGCCCTCACATGAAGGCAAGGTCATCTGTATCTCTCTAGAGATTTTTTGAAGTTCGTTTCTCTCCAGCATTACGCTGACGATTTCGGATGGTACAGGAAGCACGTTACACCCAGAGTTCATACAGAGATATTGTATTCGATCACAATAGCAACAATCCTAGTCATTGGGGAAGCCACCCCTAAACTTGGAACACCCTTCGTATCATCCGAATCCAAATGCTTATCTAGTTCAACATCCTGTCTCCCCAACTGAGTCAACATACTTTATCTCGCCACATTATCATT
>MNCI01006660.1:569953-608625 GCA_015680685.1 Gnetum montanum | reverse complement strand
TCAATTAAGGCCCTCAATTCTTTTAAGTTTTTGTTTTACACATTTTTGTTTTGCACATTTTTGTTTTACAAATTTCTTTAACTTTTCTTATTTTTTTTTTTACAACATCGTTTATACTTTTTCTTTTATTTATGTCTGAATGTGTGCATTTTATCCATTTTGTTAAGTTTGTCATCCAATAAGTGCTATTAAATGATGGTCTGAATTGTTTTTCTATTCGTTGCTAATGTTTGGTTTTTACCTATAAGTTACGACGTTGATACTAAGGTATGATTCTTTTGATATAGCAGGCAATGAGTTCACATCACCCACGCATCCATAAATTTTTATGGTTTCTCTTGGCTTGGAACTGTACGATCACCTTTCTCAATAATAAGAACTATCAACAAATCGGTGACTGGGTAATTCTCAAACTAAGGAAGGACTCAAGGATTGAAAAGGGTGTGGCTTCAAGGGAACTTGATGCATTTGCATTGGCCATTCTCTTGGGTGCTTGGATTTTTTCTTCTCGAGTTTTCTTACTATTCCGATGATTGCCATATTCTTGGGAAGCTGAGTAAATAAAAATAATAAGCCTTTGCATGGTGTGGTTCTCACGCAAAAACATTATAAAAAAATAAAAGAAATAGTGAGAATTCAAAGCACACCCCTTAGACGAAATAATCATTTGGGCTACAAGCACTAGTTATGGAACTAAAATAAACATGTTCCCTCTAACTAAGGCCCTTCTTGCTTCCTATTCTCTCCTCCTTCGTTTCTTCGGAATGGTGGTGGCTCTTGGGTGAAGGTATTCTTGTTACTTCAAGTGGATGGATTGGCTGAATGCATTAATGCAAAGCCACTGGATGTGGTTTGTTTGAGGTCGAACTTGGAATGGGATCTACTAAGTCACATTAATCATTAAATACACAAGGGGTTGTACACCACCTTGTTCTTGAGATTCCATTCCATTCTCTTCTTTCCATCATTCTTTCTCCATTGTTCACCTCATTGCTAATTGTATCATTAGTGTATATTTTGGTTGACACATCATTTTCTTTGTGGGAAATTCTTGTGGTTAAGACTTTAGCTCTTGTCTCCAAATGACATTCCTAGAGCCTATGGACTCTTTGAATGTGGGATTGCTAGGGCATTAAGGGCATGACCCTACTTTGGGGAGGACCCACTAGCATTCCTATTTGGTGCACTAGTTAAATTCTTTCCCTTAACATTTTGCAATCAACTCTATTTTGTTCATTTCCACCTTGACATCCATTTCATTGACGTTATAGTTGTTTCTTTTACTTCATCCTTCTTCTTCCTTCTCTTTTTCCATTCTCTCGCTACCAGAGGTTAGGGATTAGTCATGGGGGTCTTGGTCCAATTTTTTCGATTTTCTCCTAGCCCCTACACCTTGGGTAGTCATCATTAGTATATCTCTAGAATTCGCATCAACCATACCACAACTCAACCAATGGGCCTTACACCAAAGCAAGGTATCAATTGCATTATGATTCATTTACCCTTGCTAATATAAGACTGTGTTGTGTGTGCAGATGGCAATCATACAACCACGGATTGGACCTAGAGGGAACACTTGGAATGGATCGGTGCTGAAGCAGTTATGCAAGGAAAAAGATTGATGGCACACTTATGGATGGACAACGAAAGGTGCAATCTTGGAGTTGGTAGTAGCAGAATTCTTCTCTCTTCTCTCTTCTCTCTCAGTTGCCAAATAAGGCCTGATGTCAAATGTGTAAAGTGTTCACTCTTGTTGTCGTGAACACTAGTTTTGTCATGTTCTGTAATGATGATCTGTTCACATGTCATCCCATTCAACATTAGTTCCATTCAAGTCAATAATCCCATACCTTCCCAACATTTTTTAAGGAACTCAAGGACGAGTTTTTATTCAGTCATGGGATTATAATGGGATGTGATATTGCATGGGCTGCGATATTATGTCTTTCCCTACGATATCGCGTATGCGATATCGCAGCCCGCCACCAGTTCTATAAATAAGAAGTGGCTCTCCCTTGTTTCTCCATCTAGATCTAGACCCTTAGTGAAATTTTTTTTCTTATTTTACATGACTCCTAAGAAGAAAAACATTCAAACCCTAAACAAAGAGGTGGAAAGCATGAAATCTAGTTTTCAAGTTATGGTTGATCAATTGGATGAAATCAATGCTAAGTTGGATAGAAACGTAGGTCCCAATATTATTCCATCTCATGATGATGATAAATATTATTGTTTAAATAAGGATGAAGAAATTTGTTAGTCTAATGAAGCAAGGAAAGATGATGATGAAGAGAATTCTAGTTATGAAAGTGATGGGACACGATATCGCATATGCGATATCGTGTCTTTCCCTACGATATCACGTACGCGATATTGCAGCCTGCCGCTAGTTCTATAAATAAGAGGCGGCTTTCTCTTGTTTCTCCATCTAGATCTAGACCTTTAGTGAAACTTTGGTAGTTTTACCTCTCTAGAGATAGAATAATTTCCATGTGCCCGCAGTAGGAGTCCCAAAGTGAATGGATCTTTATTCGAGCAATTCTGTACCTGAGCACACAATTGTATACAGTAATAAAGAAAAAATTTTGGATAAACCTTGCAGTGCATGGACTAAGCTAAATAGGACTTTAATTAATGTTAAATGGTTAAATGCTTTATTAGTTAATTAATCTTTCTCAACCCTCAACACTCCTAGTTAAGTGCATTCAATACGACCGCTTCAAGCACGTGCATTACGCTTGGTAATCCCAGTAATGAAGAGCGTTTGGTAATCCCAGAAGGTTGCATTGGTTTAGGGTGTGAACAAAAAGTGGGAACGGGTACTGATGCTAGGCATTAGAACTTAGTTAGTTAAAGTTAGTTACTTAGTCTCTTCACCCTTTCCCTCATTAGCATAGGTGATAAAACATAAAAGATATAAATATCACATACCTTAGACTTACTTAACCATACAACTATGACAAATACAAGTAAGTCTAGGAAGATAACGAATGATTAACCTTAAGTGTTCCATAAGTCGTGTAGGCACTTAGTCTGCGGAGCTCGACCAGATCACGCGTGTAATGCTCGTATTCATATGGTTGAGTGTAGCGGTACCTTGCCACTCATCAGAAAGTATGAGAGCTCATTAGTCTAGGGTTTTAAGGGAAATAAATCCAGGTTCTTATATCATAACTTCATGGTATCCATCTAGGAAATATACTTCTTCACATGGTAAATTAGATGATGAAGATGAAGGAAGACTTGTCAGAGCTTTTAGAAATGCTATAAGACTTTCTTATGTAAAATTGAAGACTTTCAATGGTGTAGATAGTACCAATTTTTCTGTAATCTAATTAAAGATACTTGATAAGAATTTTAAACTTGAGGAGATACCAAATCATCTTAGGATACCAATTTTTCAATCTCTATTAAAAGATATGATTTTAATTTCATGGGAACAGAGGCAAATTGACTAATCTATAAAGGATTGATCCTTGATGAAATACAAGTTAAAAAAATTTGAATAGTCTAGGTAGAGGCAAGAGACAATTATAAATCTCAAATTCCTTAAATAGGATGATAAGAATGCAAAGGAATTCTATATTACAATTTATGATATTTTCCATCAAGCTGACATTAATTGAAAAGAACATAATCAAGCTTCAATCTTTCATA
Source organism: Gnetum montanum (assembly GCA_015680685.1). Classification (NCBI taxonomy): domain Eukaryota; kingdom Viridiplantae; phylum Streptophyta; class Gnetopsida; order Gnetales; family Gnetaceae; genus Gnetum; species Gnetum montanum. The sequence continues at coordinate 604,968 of MNCI01006660.1, read as the reverse complement.
GATATTTCAAGATGACTTATCAACAAGAGCTGATATTTTATGAGCCTCAAACCCTAAATAAGACTTATGATTTGGTACCTATAATAGAAAGTAAAGTTGGTTGATTTGAGAGTAGAAGCAAATAAGATTTAACGAAAAAAGACAAAGAACTCAAATTTGACAAGGAATTCAAGTTAAAATTTAAAGATAAAGAGAGCATCTATGATAAGAAGTAAGATCAAGGGGATGAGAAGCATAAAGTTAGAAAGAAAAAACATAAAGAATGTAAAGATCAAGATAGAAAATATTCCAAGATTTAAAGCTTGAAATGTGGAGACTAGGGACACAAATAATGGGAATGTATACTTCATAAGGTAGCCAAGGATAAGGATGTATAAACCTTAGAGAAGAAGAAGTTATTAACCCAAGCCATTTAAAGAGATAATCCTAATGCTCCCAAAATTAAAGCAATTTCTAAATGTAATTATTGTGCATTTATAGGTAATGTGAATAGAGTTGATCATCTACTAAAAAATTTGTTATTTAGATTTGAAACTATATGCTTAACTTGTAGGAAGTGAATTCATATGTTGATTAAAGGGTGTAACGATGGAAAATGTCAAACAATGGTTGGAGTCAAACAATGGTTATGTGAATGACTAAAATTTGTTATTTAGATTTGAAACTATATGTGTAACTTGTAGGAAGTGAATTCATATGTTGAATTCATATGTTGATTTATTGGTTGGAGTCAAACAATGGTTATGTGAATGACTGAAAGACTAGCTATAAGATCTTGTGACGTTTTTAAATGTTATTTATTATTATTTTTGGTCTTTCGCATTTTTTATCTACAAAGCGTAAGCGTAGTTGTTAACAATTCTGCCTAAGTTATGGCGCAACGGAATGGAATTTCTAGTTTAAGGCCATTGCGAGCCATGGCTAGTTTTAGGCCATTGCGGGCCATGGCTAGTTTTAGGCCATTGTGGGCCATCATGGGAGTTTGCGTAATCTGGAAACTAGTTTTAGGCCGTTGCAGGCCTTGGGCTAGTTTTAGGCCATTGCGGGCCACTTTGCGTAATATAGAGAGTGTAATTGATGGTAATGTATTATTTTTGCGTAGTTGGACTAAAGTGATTAAAAGGCGTAAATAGCGTGTATAAGAGAAATACAATAGTGTAAGGAATGGCAAGCGTAAACATTGAAAATTTCTGTAGCGTAAATATGTGTTGGATGAAAGCGAACTGCGAAGCGTAAACAATGATAATTGGTAAAAACATAATAGTGCGCGTAAATGCCATTCAGCTCAACCGCTAATTCGCAATTGTTTCTTAATGGCCTTTACGTTCAGTGTTGCGTAAAGGCGAAGGGATTTATAGTCTGACTCCTCCATGCCGCCATCCTGAAATGGCAGGTTGATCCAGGCTAGACTGTCATCGTTGGCTTTGATTTGTTGAGGGATTTGGAGATGGGTTTTATCATCTGATGTTTCTATCTTCGAACAAGGTTCTTCTTCAATATTGTTAATAGTCCTGGGGTTGATTTCATCATCGTGTATTACGACCTCCCCTCCTGCATAGCGTAAGTGTATTTCCTAATGTATCGGTGATGAAACCGCCCTCAGCTGGGCTAACGAGGACCTCCCCAAGATCAGATTGAACCCAGGCATCTCCTCGACGACTAGGAATGTGGCATCCGTTGGGAATTGATTCCCTGCCACAAACTCGATACACACCATCCCCTTAACCTGAACCCTCGCTCCATTGAATGACTTTCCGCATGTTGTCGTTGTGGGAATGATCTGGTCGACCAGACCCAACCTATCCACGATGGGATAAGGAATGACATTTGCAGCTGCGCCGTCGTCCACGTGTACCCTCTGGATTCGATATTGATCAACCCGAATGGTGATGAACATGGGTTTAGTTATCACCTAACCTTTCTCAGGATCATCTTTGATGGACTCGTCATGAAAGGTCAATGAGGTGGGCTTAGGTTGCTCAGCTTTGGAAGGAAACATGACAGCGTGTATCACTTCCTCCTCCGCTGGTAAGCTTTCATCCACAGGTATGGATGTCAGCATACGGACCATAGCCTCACGGTGTTTTTGGGATGTCATAAGTAGGTCATAGAGGCTCAGCGTTATATTTTTTTGTTTTAGAGCCTGTTTAACCTGAGTGAACACGTCGAGGAGGTCCTTCTCTCGGCTAGGTTGTTTATTCCCCTTGTCTTTTTCCATTCGTCCCAAGAGATGAATCTCCCAAGGTGGAACGATGTCAGTCGGGGGATTGTTCTTTTTCTCCCCGAGAGGAGGTGGCTACATTTCTGCACCTTTGTCTTGCCCCTGAGGTACAGGAGAAAGCACAGAGGCCAGGGGCCTAGGCTTAGGGAAGCCGAGCGTAAAGTGGTCTTTTGTGGCGTTAACAAATGCGTCTTTTCCCTTTTGTTTGTCATGTGGCGGTTGGCGATTTTGGTTAGAGGCCTGCCCCTGTGTGAGAGGAGTAGCTGGTGATTTTGGCGCTCTAATAATGAAAGGCGCTTTATGCGTGTGCGCGGACGAGGCCACGGCTTTGTTGTTACTACGTGGCTGAGTGGCATTCTGATAAGGTGCACGAACGATAAAAGGTGGCCTAGAGATGCCACTAGCTGTCGATGAAAGGTTTCCCCCCTGTTTTGAGCTGGTAGGTACACGCAAAAAAAAGGTTGTTTGGGTGGTGCCTTCCTCTCACTGTCTGTACTCACCACATTGATTGTATAGGGTGCGTCGTTTACATTCAACGGATCCTTATACACGTGCAATGCTTGGTTTTCCGGACACGTCGGACAACTGCCGTCTAGTTTCAAATGACCCTCGTCGATCATGCGTTGAATGTCGTCCTTCAATGCCTAGCAGTAATCTTTGTCATGACCACACAACTGGTGGTAGTCATAGAAATGGTCCAGCCTGAAAGATTTCAGAACTGGTGGTTCGTTAGGTAAGGCTAAAGAAGAATTCTTCAGCAGTTCACAATAACGTCTGTGACGCTTCAGAGCTTCTTCGGATACCCTTTTGGGTTGCATGTATCCTACCCCTAACAATTATTTCAATAGTTCTGAGTGTTTTACAGGCAAGGCTGTATACTTTGAGCGATCTTTACGCTCAAAGTTTGGTTTTGGCTGGGGGGCCCTTCAAGGGCAGCTGTGTCTTGGCTAGTACTCCCCGCACTGGCTGTGGTTTCAGGAGGCACTGTAGGTGCCTTCTTGTTCTTGTTCTTTGTGCTCTCAGCAAGTGCAGCTACTGTCGTTTTCGTCGTTTTACCTTGGTCCTTGCCCTTGTTGTGAGCGTTCTTGTAGGCGACATACGTCGGGTCTTTGCTGGCCTCCGCAGTATCTTGGATGCTTCTTGTTTGAGCGAAGGCCTGATGTAAAGAGTTAGGGGAAAGATAATATAGCTTTCACTTAATAAAGTCATTGACTGCTTCTTTGAAGATGGCCAGTAAGTGTGGCTCCACGATTGGCTCATGAATTTCATTCAAAGTAGCATTCCAGCGTTGTATGAACTTCTGGACCAGTTCGAGAGGGTCTTGTTTCACTCCCATGAGTTGATCCAAGCGAGTCACAAATTGTGTCAAAAGCTCTTCCAAGGTTGAAATGGAAGAGCGTGGGAGGGCTCGATACCAATCTAAAGCTTTCCCTGTAAGAAACATAGCAAAGACACGGATAATCGTGTGAGGCCACTATTGCAGCAACAAGGATTCGGATCTAAAGGTGACTAAATGAGCATTAGGATCCCCCTCCCCATTATATTTAGTAAAATGAGGTAAGGACATCCCCGGTGGCAATGACAGCATAGGGACCACTGAGCTAATAGGATCATCTTGGTAGAAGTCCATGACCTGTACAGTGTCTGAGCCAGCGGCCTTAAGGCACCTAACCTCCTCAGTGAGGGTTTGAATAAGTAAAAAGGCTTGGTCTAGACCTGTTGGTGGAGGTGTCTGTACAATAAGAGTAGGGGGCTGACCTGGAAAAGCTGTGTCAGGCAGTGGAAATGGTGGGATGATTTGGCCGGTAGATGGTAGGGCAGGGATCCCTATAGGCAGGGGGACCTGTGAGGACCACCACCCACCGGTCTGAGAAGACAGGTTAGCCGCCGCCTGCTGCGCGGGATAGGGATATGGATATTGTGGGATTGTCTACAGAACATGCGTCATAGGTGCAAGTGAGGCTTGCACACCATATACTGCGGACTGGTTATATTGTGCCACGGGGATGGTCCACTGACCTGCGATAGGCTGTCAGACGGGTATTTGAGGCGGCACAATGGCGGTTATCTATTGGGTTGGAGGGTGCAGAAGCGATAAATTCTACACCAAGTGAGTTATGGATATGGTGTGGGGTTGGATTTGAGGGATGAAATGGGGCGTGGTGGTCGCTGGAACCACCGATGGAATGCTGAGCACGCGCGGTGACAAAACCGCCCCATGTTATTGTGGGGTACTTGCACTTGTAGCCCAGATGGCTGCGCAGTGGCTTGGGGAATGACAGGGAAGTGCGTTTGTGTGGTCATGGCTGGGTTAAGAGGGGTGGCTTCTCCATTGTAAGGAAACAGGGGATTTGTGTACGTGTGGGGGCTCAGAGTATGGTACGAATGTTCAAACTGGGCTGCAAATTCATCCTCTTCCTCCTCCCCATTCTAGGGCTCCGTCATAGCCCGTGTAGCCTGGCTCTTACCCATGACCAACTGTGTTATAATTTCATGTTGATGGTCTGTTAAAGGGATAATGTCATAGGCTGTTGGGGTGAAATCCTGATCCCCTCAATGGATCATCTCGAAATTCCACTTCGCCTCGATTTCGACTCGGCTAAGGGCAAGCTTCGCCTGGATCTTGATGCAGATGAAATTCTATTCCTCAGGGGTTATGACAGTGAATACTGGGTCTTTCCCTTGTAGTCTCAATGACTGACGCGATGGTCCCTGAGGTCCTGCTGCACCAGAAGCTGGTCTGGTGACAGCGATGGGGTTCACAGATGTGGCACCCAAATCAGCGGCGACCATGGTGGTCGTGGTAGTGTATGCGGAATCCATTGATCAAGTATATTGACGACAACGTACGACTGGATCTAAACGATGGCTGACAAAAAGATCACGAATAGGCTTTCTACCCTGTAGGATTCCAAACGAATCGTTCCTGTGACTGATCTATACCACACGATTTGCCGTAAACTTCCCTAGAGGTATTATGTTTACGTTTTTGGGTATAAATTGCTAACAGGGCTACCCAAAAAATACGGATCGGAGCCTAGGCCCTCCTTCTAGCACCAGAAAACTGTAACAACAGAAAATGTCGGTAGCTGGAATACCAAACAAAATCCATGTACACAGTCTTAACCGCGGATCCGTGCGAGGGTTATGCTGGAGAAAACGAATCCGCAGTGCCCTGAACGGTCTTGTCAATCAGGCAGGGACTTACTAAATTAGTAAACTGATGGAGATTATGAATATTTCACAGAACGATTTGATTCGACGAGTTACGAAATGAGAGAAAAACAATGTAGATGAATTACAATAATGATAACGTTAACGCGGTAAAAGGAATCAGACACGAGAGAAATGCGTGATTACAAGATCTATGGTTTGACCTGGAAAAATGAGTATTTTGTATATTCAAGTTACACTAGGGAGACCCTGATTTTTTTGAATGAAACAAACACAAAGTAATAAGAAAACTGTCGAAGCAGAAGTACAAAATGGAGTCTGATCTACCTTGTAGGCCGGAGATGGGATGCAAGGAAGGTCAAGTTCTGTCATCTATCGATCAACTGTTTCTGATCAATAGAACTCACAAGCCACACCAGATGATCTCTCGATCTCTGATCTACTCCTTTTGCCTTGGGTAGTCTTTGCTCGGAACTGTCAGCTATCACCGATGGAGAAAGTTGTGTTTTCGCCAAAAGGGTAATCGCTCCTGCCGCCAATGTTTTTGCAAAATGTTTCCTGTCTCTGTTAAAGGATGGTGCTGCCAAAAGATTGCCAAAATAAATGCTGCTCTCTTTCTCTGTTTCTCTGTGTATCTTTTTTCTGTTTTCTCCTCCTCGTCGTCTCTTTTGCCAACTGAGGTATTTATAAGTTTGACGACATGTGAAGAAGAAATAGCTGTAATGACACGTGTTTCAAACTCTTCGGAAGATCGTTGACTTGATCGTCTTTGTGTTGAAATTCGTGACTACGCACAATACACGCATCTGCGTATTGTGCGTATGAATAACAAGTGTGGATCGGGCATGTCTTAATTGATTTTGGACTACATTACGCTCGTATGCATTGTGTCGCATAAAAGAGCGTAAATAACAAGTGTTGTAATGGACTCAAGTTGCCTTACGCTCGTTTACGCTGCCAAGCGTAGTGAAGCGTAAACAATGAAGCGTAAACAATGATTAACTTGGTGATGGATTACGCTGACATACGCTGCGTTGCGTAACAAGCGTAAGGTGCCCAATCTGCAAGAAAGAGAAAAAAGTTGATCTGTTGCGCTTCCTTTGGATTCTCTTTGACGCTTTTGAAGCTCATTACGCTGCCTTGCGTAATAGAGCGTAAATCTGCCCTTGGACAAAAGACTTAGCAGAATACACGAGAGATTGCATATTACGCTGCTTAGGCCTTGGGCTTCGCCAAATTTGCTGAAGTAAACCGCCTTCGAATATCAGACTATGTTACGCAAAGAATCATTACGCTATGTTGCGTGCTATAGTGTAAAGACGGAAAACATAGTAAGATAGGGAATCTGCAAAAGAAAATCAAAGTCTTGATGCTGCATGCCTTCTTGCCTTGCCTTACCTTGTTCTCCCTTCTAGAATTCTGTCATGTACATTTACCTGAATCACGCATCTTCACCTAAGGCCGACTCACAATTTTCACGGTGTTTCAACGGGGGAGCCCAAGAAAATGTTATTTTCTCTAGTGATATTGCTAAACTGGATTTCATGATATATACTCATCTTAGATCCTACAAGGTACATTGGTTTTCTAAGGATTTCTCAACAAATGAAAGAATATGTTATTTTAAAGTTTAATATTGGAAGTTATCATGATGTTGTGGCATGTGATGTGCTACCAAATATCATCAAAATAAAATCAAACAAGATGATGAATGGATGACCACTTTCAAGATACTAGATGAATTATTTGAGTGATTAGTGATACTATTTGGGCTTACAAATTCTCTTGCCACATTCATGAGGTTGATGCATGATGTCCTCAAAGATTTGATTAGTAAGTATTGTACTATATTCTTTGATGACATTTTGGTATATATTTCTAATGAGGAGGAGTACTTGGAACATTTCAAAAGTCTATATCTCAAATTGGAAGAGACACATCAGGTTTTCAACATAAATAAAATTCATTTCTTTAACAGAAATATCATGTACTTAGGATGTGATTTTTTAAAATCAAATTCAATAGATGCTACCCAGGTAAAAGCTATTAGAGATTAGCCAACATCTAGATACTATATAGTACAAAGCACAAGGATACATATATTAACTAATACATTTGAAAATATCAATTGTTAAATAAATCCTCAAGAAATGCTTTAGAGAATATTTCTTTCCTTGAGATATGTAAGCTATAAGTAATAAATTAACATAAGTATTATACTTCTAAAGGTAATAATTCACCTTTACATATATCACTGAATAAGGTGTTTGCATCTTCATCTTTAATTCATTGAGAAGAAATTTTTCTGTACTCTTTCAATATTTTATCAAGGCTTATCACTTAGTCTAGGTTCCTAAATAACACAACAATACAAAATAGTAGGATAGATAATACTTCATAAAATTTTCTTTTTAACCTTCCAAGCCTAGAGTACTAACTTCTTGCACTTATTTATGAAAGTAAAAAGATCCCTAAAACCTCTTTCTATTCTTTTTTTATTCACTTTCCTCACATGTAACAATTCATATAAATGAGAGGGGGGGTGTTGAACCCCAAAAAGAGAATTTTATTAATTAAATGAGATTAAGTACATGATCAACATCTAAACATATTGATGGTTAAATAGGGAGAATAACAATGTCAAATGCAGATGTTGAAGGAAAACATCTTGATACATAATCCTTCACAAGGTGTGGGAGTACATTCCAAAGAGCAACCTCATGCTAGGAATTAATAAGAACTGCGAGTTAATAAGACCAAAGCAACAACAGAGAGCTAAAAATGCTCAAAATTATGATGAGACACTCCTATGTAGCAGATCGAGATGGGTAATTGTGCATGAATTGGTGTATTTGCTCCAAGGCTGCAAACAATAAAACAACTGATTAGTATCCAACTTTAACTTAGAAGTGTGAGATATAAGTTGGAAATGCACAAGGCGAAGAATTTGAAATTTTTTCATAATAGTTAAATGGTTAGTGTTAGACGAATTAGTGTTCTGGAAAAGAGCAGTGCATCTACGCTTCCATATATAGTAAAGAACAAGGGGCCTAATAACTTCCCAAAGAAATTGAAGGTCAGCAGAGCAGGTGGCCAGAAGGCTGAACAAGATATCCTCATGGGAAAACTTGCACAAAGGGAAAACTTTAGAAACCCACTCCCATGAAGACTAAGCAAAGGGGCAATGCCAAAAAACGTGGCCAAATTCATCAGGACCTCCACAGAGAGGGCAATTAGGGTTTGGAATCCCAAGGTATTCACGATGTTTGCCGATAAGTTCATATAAATGAGACCCAAATATTTAAAAGAATCTACTATTTTTACATTGTTACCTCCAAACTGAAAGTTATAAGTATTTCTTATATCCTAGATCATCTATTTGGTTTTATCCACATTCACTTGAAGACAAGATGAGTGACAATAATTTTCTAAAATTTAAAATATACTTTTCACACCTTCTATAGTAGTGGAGATCAAGGTAGCATCATCTTCAAATAAAAAAAAGATTTACTACTTAAGAACCAATTATGATAGCATGACCATCTTTTCTATTACATAACTATTCTTGCATTTCATTAGCAAAAATACCAAAGAGAGTCAAAGAAGGTAGATAACCTTTTCTTAACTCCAATTTTTATTTGGAATGAAAATTCTCTAAATTACTTTTTATAATTTCAATAATCACTTTCTCATACATGCTTTGAGTTGCTATAATTAAATTCGAAAAGAGGATAATTTTATGCAAGCATATTCATAGTTTTGTACAAATTAATGATTCATATGCTTTTATAAAATAATAAAAAAACATTTAAAAAATTTATTAGAAATTCTTGCAAACTTCATGGAATTTTTAAGAGTAACAAAGTAATCAATAGGTGAGTTATTTTATCTAAAATCTACTTGACATATTATCCTAATCTAGTTAAATTTAACCCAAGAACTAATTATGTTCTTTTTTTGAAAATTTCCAAATAACATAGCAAAAATCTTACTTATAATGATCATTCAATAGCTATCTAAATTATTTTTATACTTCTTGTTATATAACAAGATACCTTTACTAGTTTTCCAATGTTGATCAGATTCTTAATCCATTACTAAATTTAATCTATGTTAAATTTTTCTATGAAAAGTAGGTCCTACTCACTTCAATAACTCTTAATATAAACCATCTAAATATATAACTTTGCCAAATGCTAGATTTTTAATATATTTTTTGACTCCCTTAAGGGTAAATTGGAGAAGAAATTGCTATACAAGAGTAAGAGAATTATCATATTCTTCTATAAATATTTCATTATAAAATGAAAAAATATCTTAAAAAGAAAAATTAAATGATGAAGTGTCTTCATGATGAAAACATTACCAAAACTATCTAGGATAATTTTTAATGGTGTAAGAAAATATTCATGCTACTCCCTAATAAATTTCATTATCTTGGTTCTAATCAAGCATTTATATATCTTAACTAAACTCTATCTACAACTCTTATTTGCATTCTGAATATTCCATCTAGCCTACAAGTAGTCCTCATCAAACAAAGCCTTATGAATATCCTATTATTTTGAATACACTTCGTAAATATCATAATTTGAAGATGTTGATTTCATGTACTCTTCACATATGTGGTACTCATGATCAAGTATACTAAAATGGATGGGAGTTGCTTCCATTACCAAGAGGAATGACTATCATTATAGTAGCATTAGGTTGTCATGGTCATTCATACCACTCATTCCACTTTCATCACATTCCTCACATGCACCACTTTCTCCACTTCCTACCTCTTTATGTGTAGAAATTTATAAAGAAATTTTTCTTTTGCTCTTGCTCCTAATGGTGGCATATCTTGCATATCCATGATAGAAATGAATGTAAGCTCTTTGTAGCTTACATTTAAGCTTTTTTCCCATCCTTTTACTACGTTTGTATATCTACCCTATCCATTCATCATTTTGTCATACCATAGTTTTGTTGCCTTGTAATTACTACTTCCACTACTGTTATTGTTGCATTGTAAATCCATCTTCTACTGCTACTACCATTATGCTACTTTCATTGCACATGTAGTTCAAGTTCAAGTTTGAATTCATACATGTTTCTTTTTTTCAACCAAGATGGGAAGATGAGTATTATTAATTATCTTTTAAACACTTAAACTAAGTGTAAGTTTTTCCAATCAAATATGTAATTTATTTATCTAGGATTTATTATGATTATTTAATGAAATTCATTCGTCTATAATGTATTATTATTTAATCTTTTTTATTGAGTGAAAGAATCAAGATGTAATGTATTATCTAAGTTTATAAATTTATACTTATATTTCTTATTCTTGTAGGGGTATTAGATTTGGCTATTATACTTGATTATGACAATTTGTCATTATTTTCATAATGTGAGTTTTATCTTAATAATATTTCTTTTACATTTGAAATGTCATGTTGTTTAGGATCTTAACTACAATATTTATATATGCATTCATGTTAGTGTTTATATCTTTTTTTGCACTATCTTTTATCATGTCATGAACTCCAAACAAATTGATGCTAATCATAATAAGGTGAAAAAACTACAAAGTGAAAATTATGACACTAGCATCAAAAGATATAATATGTCTTAGATGAATAAGCAATTGTGGAGACCCTTTTTCATCTCATTGAGAAACCTGTAGAAGGTTTAGATCCTTAACATGGCAAAGAGGTTGAGGTGTATCAAAGTTGACTATAAAAGAATCATGCTACTGAGAAACATTAAAAAATTAATTCTTTATTAATTTAAAAAAATACCAAACCCCACATGTCAAGTAAGAATCTCTTAAAGCAAGGTTTGGAATTATCTCTATCATAGAATTAAAGAGCCTACCTCTCAAGTTTAACAACTATCAAAAGCATCCTAATCACACAATGATGTTGGAATGATAAATAAAAAGTGCTAAAGTTTTGGCTTAAAAACTTTCAAATTCTTGAATTTTTATTAACCTCAAGTAGATCATGATTCATGTCCTTCTCAATTTGTAATACCATGAGTCATGAAAATATACTACAAGTCATAATATAGTTGGAAATGGAGAATTTATTTTTTTAGGATACCATGACTTAACCATGAGTCATGGTCTTGTAAAATGTAAAGAATTACAGTTGTTCAAAATACCACAACTTAGCCATGAGTTATGGTGAATTTACCTTATTTGCAATAATCATCATGGGATGATCATAAGTCATGGTAAACTCATTACAAGATAACCATGATATATGGTTGAATGCTTTGAACAACCATGACCTCACCATAAGTTTTGGTTAACACCACAAGCAACCCACAAGTTTTCATTAACAAAATATCAAAACTTACAATACTACAAGTCATGGTGGACTTATGATTCATTTTTCTACAATACCATGACTGAATCATAAGTCATGATTAAACTAACTTTCTTAAATATTGTCACATCCCCATTCCCAAATGATGTTGACGCATAACAAAGATGGTATCTCTTCATACCAAGTGTCATTGTTATCGTAACAAGAATCGAAAGGGTGGTTGTAATTGAGACCCAAAAGGGTACGTTGTAATAATGTAGTTTCTCTTGAGATGACCTTTGGGGGTTTGACCTAAGGCATTTATACCTGGGCTTAGAGGTCATGCCGGCATGAAGTGATAGAGCTTGCAATGGCAAGTCACTAGTGTTGGGTGATGTGGACAAGAAATGGACTAGCCATTCCTTTTGGCTGGTTATAGGACTAACCATTATGGTAGTGTTAGATTACCTCTAAGGGATAGATGTCAAAGGAAGAAAACCCTAAGAAACACTCTTAGAGCATGATCTAGATACACTGTTCAATATCAATAAAGCATTCTTTTCTTTTTCTTCTTTTTGCACATTCTTTGTTATTTCCTTTATGCATAATGTCGAATGTTACACATATTTAAAATTTGATATACAATCTTCTTATGCATAACATCTAATATGATGTATATTTGACATTTTCCATGACATTTGGGGATGGGATGTCCCAAATATCTTGAGTTTTAATGGTTGAAACTAATTAAAATTTACATACATGAGTTCACCTTAAAATGTTTTACAATATGGGTTGAAGATATCTAACGTTTGTTCTTGTTAATAATGGTAGATTAAATTAAAATTATTTATGACTCTTACAATTCTAATCTTGATGATAAGAGTATTGAAAATTGATGAAGAAATAAATCTAGTCTGTAATAACTTGAAATAATAAATTAAATCCAAGACCTATTGAAGCTAAAATAGTGATGGTGGTGTTGAAAAGATTAGATTACATGAATGTGTAAATTTGAAGCTATGGATCATTAAGGAATATTTATGGAATATGAAATGTATGGGAGAAATTGATGAAGCATCAAAGTGTCACATCGATGTAGCATTTGCTACATGTATGAAGCCTCGTTGATGCAGCTCCATAATAAAGTCTATAAATACAGCACTCTCATCATGTAAAGGAGAAGGGTTTTTTAATAGCTAAGAAAAGTTATTGTAGTTTTTTCATTTGAGAGTTAGAATATTTTTTGAGTGCCTATAGTAGAAGTTAGAAAGTATACGGATCTTTATTGGAGCACTGATGTACCTAAGCACAGCAGTGTGAACGACAATAAGGACGATCCTTTTGATCAAACCTTGCAACATTTTGAATAGATGAATGATTTATTTCTAAATTTACCACTTTTATTAATTATGCTATGAATTAAGATAAATAACACTTTAATTGATTAACTAATTAAGATAAATAGATTAAACACATAAGTACGACCACTTCGAGCATAACATACAACACTTGGTAATCCCAACAATGCTTAACGCATGGTAACCTAGTAGTGTTGTATGCATTCAAGATGTGTACAAAAAGTGGGATCAAATACTTGTGCTAGGATAGTTAATTATTAATTAGCAATCAAATTAGTTAAATTGGTTAATGAATTGAGTTTCAACTTGTTATCAATTGTAGATGAATAAAATATAAAATAATAAAGATCATGTGTCCCAATTACACTTAACCATACAACTAAGCTTCATAAGTGTAGTTTAGAAGACAACAATCATCACGATTAGATTTCACTTCTTGGAACCAATGTACTTGCGACCTTAAGGTTTATGAAATTCAACCAAATTGTGCATGAACGATTGTTATTCATATGGTTGGATGTAGGGTATACTCATCGCTCATCATTGGCATCGTTGTTAGGGACCTTTAGTTTGTTACATGCACTATTTAGGACTTAGTAAAAAATTATTTAACATCATTGGGATGAACCCTAAAGTTATATCATACATCAAAATAACTACAACAATTAATAGAAAGCACACTGCATTTCTTGTCTTATAATACAATATGTCTTCTTCTCATAGGAGTGATTCTCTACCCAAGTTTGATGGACTAAATTTGTAGGTGCCCTAGCAGTACAGAGTGATATATGCTCATCTTGATGAGTATGTACCCAATTTCACCTTCATCCTACACTAGGATGAACAACTATGGTGGCGAGACATGGAGGGCAACATTCTATTGCCATGTGATCAATCCATTCCTGCAATGCTCCACCAAAATCTTATGCAATTGGGCATCTAAGGGCTTCATGTTGAATATGTTGTGTAGGATAGTGATGCCAAGGATTATCACCCCACTAATGCATAACGGCTGAGGGATCAACAGCTAGAGTAGCCTTATGAGTCTGCGAAGGGAAAGTGGTCTAATGATTCCCCATTCCTGATGTACCAAAAATATGGTGAAGAACCCTTCTCTAGGAATTTTTCATACAAAGAGACTCCTCTCTTTAACCCTAATGAAGGAGGTCAAAACTAGAACTTGTAGTCTACAATACATAATCCTGGTTCTAGCAAGAAAGGATCCCATGACAAAAGGGAATCCAAAGAGGAGAGTCATGGAAAGGATATAGGTAAGTAGCGTGATCATGATCATGGCCGTGACCACCAAAAAGGAGGTGGTAGGCACCATGATGGTGCTAGTCCTCCTTCCTCTTCACCTTCATCATCTTCTTCTTCCTCTTCTAGCTTCGAATGCAATCACAAGGAATAAGATCATGATGGAGGTGACCAACGAGACTGAGATGATCATAGGAACGATTGGGCAAGTCAAGATCTAGGGCAAGGCATTCAAGAGAGTTCCACCACTACGAGATAAAGGGTAGTAAAGGACATTGTAGGCACTAGGGTCATGGCTATGATGAGCCTTTGCTTGCCACCCAAAGCATGCTAAAAATCACAAAGATAATAAGAATTCCAACAAGGCACATGAAAGATTACAAGATCAAGTGATTTGATATGAATATCATCCTTAAGTTTGAAGGGGGATATAACTCTGATCCACAAAACCATCCTTAGGCTTTTCACGATGCCTATGCCTTACAAAATATAGAAAATGACTGGCAAAAGCTTAGGTTATTTCCCAGAACACTCATCAAAGAAGTATAAAGCTAGTACTAGTTCTTGGAGCCAAAATCAATCTTTAGATGGAATACGATGCTCAAACTATTCAACTACAAGTATCAAATGTACTCCAAGTATCCAATCTAAGAAGGCAGACCCAAGGTTGGAAGTAAAAAACACATGAGTCCTTGGATGTCACCATGGACAAATATTATTCCTTATTACACTAATGCCCTGGCCATGGTTACTCTCAACAAGAACAACTTCATCACATCATAGATGGGATTTGATCTAAAATAAGAAAAACTCTTGGGATCTATGCCCAAGGAATACTATTAGAATTAAGAGCCCATTAGATCTAAAGGCTAATCAAGAAGGTAGCAAAAGAAGAAGAAGAGTTGAGAAAATGCAAAAGTGCAAAAGAATACAACTGAGATCCTTCCATTCACAAAATGGAGGTTCGATTTTGTAACAATGAGAAGGAATCACCATTTGGTGAGGTGGTGAACTAGAAAACCTTGCTAATTCAAAATTTTACCTCTAAAATTTTGGCTAAGGTAGATCAATTGTGGGACTCTATGAATAGTAGATTTCAGGTTATTCTAAAAACTATTGAAGAGTCCAAAAAACAAAATAGTGATCGTGACCACAGGAGGCGAAAGGAAGCTGAATGTGCTAATCAAAGAGGTAAGGACAAGATTTTTGTAGTAGAGGAAATTGCAAAAACTAAATCAAATGATGCTTATGGGTGTGACAACTACTAATATTAACATCTTAAGGGATGTTGCCCCATTGTGTCACACTTATAGGAGTCTAGGATGTATGCTCTGAATCCTCAACTAGCAAAAAGACAAACACTCAGAAGATTGCCTTATCCTCAAGGCAATCCCAAGAAGTTCCATCAGCAACAACAGAATTATCCAAGTGGAACTCCATCACAACCGTACAAGTAGTATCAATAGTTGTAGCAACCACAGTCATGGGTGCTGCCATTGCCAGGGCAGCAGTACCCTTACAAACAACTAGATCCATATGGGTATTACATCCAACAACCCCTATCTCCACATGACTCTTCCAATCATGTTTCTCCTTTTGAACATCACTGTTATCCTCCCGAATATTATACAACTCATTCTCCACATTCTAAGAAAGATACCACATTCCATCCTTATCCTTCTTCTATTCTTGCACCTATTCCTCCACCCTCAATGTAGCTACTACCTACTCGATCCATACAAGGTGAACTTCTAGCCTAGCTGCAACAATGCAATGCTACTAAGGTCATCAATCTAAAATTGGCTAATCAACTGAGTGTTTTGGAACCTCATGCATGTAAAAGATCATTTTTTCGAATCAACAGCCCTACTAAGTCCTCATAGACTCAAGTAGTTGGTCACCTTGCTCCTATCTCATCCTCTACAAACCATTCCATCGAGAACCCTTTACACCAACTACCACCCAAAATCTATACTGTTATGCTCACTCATGTCATACCTAATTAGATCTAGGTTGGCAACCTTCCTAGGAAATTAGCTAATCCTAAGAGTCCTCTTATCTATCTACAAATTGCTAGGAATGAACCATGTAAAACTCTTCTTAATTCAGGTTTCAGTGTTAACCTGATTTCTCATGAGATGTATACTACCTAGAACCTGCCACCTCTCAAGAAGAGAAATATCCTATTGGAATTGCCAAACCAATCCATTATTGTTCTATTGGGACCTATAAAAGACATTGTGATCACTATCTATGGGTGGTCTTATCCTACTGATTTCCTAGTAATCAAGGTTAAGAACGATAATGGGGACTTCCAAATCATTATGGGAAAGGCATGGGTAAGCATTATTAATGCAAGAATGGGCATCAAAGATCTTTTCCTAGAAATATATAAGGAAAATTCATTTGGAAAGATCGAGAAGAGGTGAGTTCCATGCATTGCATACAATGATACAAGGTGCAATTTTGTTCAAAAACTCTGGTCCATGAAGTAAGCATCTATTTCCACATGTAGATAGTGTGCACATGAAGTAGATATTCAAAGGTGTCTATACACAACAACCACAAAACAAGAGAATGCCCAGTGGCTGATCACTGATTCTAAAAGTAAGACAATGTGCATGGAACCTCCTAAGAGCCTAACATGTGCTTATGTTAAAAGCATAAATGAACTAGAGCAAGTTCATCATCAACTCTCTGATCATGAAAATGATGATGCTAATTTCGAAGAGTTGGAGATCTTTTAGAATTTCAAAAAAAATGCCCTAGAGTTGAAAACCCTACCTACCAACCTAGAATATGCATTCTTAAAAAATGGCAAGCCAAGCATACTTAATGTCAAACTTGCTCCTCATCAAAAAGAAAAACTATAGAAAGTTGTCAAAAAATGTCCAACAGCCTTTTCCTGGTCATATCTTGAACTCACTGGAATTGATCCATGGATATGCCACTGATTCATTCATGAAGCTAAGGAGGCAACCATAATGGCAATTCAACCTAAAATTAATTTAGATTGTTAAAGAGGAGATTCAACAACTCCTCAAGACATGGTTCATGTACCCCATTGTGAATAATGAATGGGTTAGGCCACTTGTGATAGTGTCAAAGAAAGGTGGCAAATGGCAGGTTTGTATCAACTTTAGGCTATTAAACATGGCAACATTCAAAGATCATTTTCCATTGCCATTCGTTGATTAGGTGTTGGACACATTATTTGGGCATTGCTATTACAATTCTCTAGATGGTTATAGTGGCTATAACCAAATCCAGATTGCACTAGAAGACCAAGCCAAAACAACATTCATGAGTCCCTAGGGAACTTTCACATATCCCAAGATGCCTTTGGTTTGTGTAATGCTCCTACCACTTTTCAACACCTACTCTTAAGCATCTTTCAGTAGCAAATCACTAATGGAGTGGAAGCCTTTATGGTTAACTTCTCCACTTATGACGCTACATTTGAGCAGGCCTTGGACAACCTTGAGAAAGTACTCAAAAGATGTGTGGAAAATAATCTACGACTCAATTGGCAAACGAGCCATCTCATGATCTAAGAAGGTATTGTATTAGGACACAAAATTTTGCAAGAAGGGATCGAGGTAGACCTAGGAAATATAAGGATCATCCAAGGAATCACCTATTAACTGAAAATTGTAAAAGATGTTCAGTCATTCCTTGGACACATTGGTTACTACCAGCAATTTATAGAAAATTTTGCCAAGATCGCAAAATCATTGGTCAAACTTCCAAAGAAGGATGATCCATTGGTTTGGACTAAGAAGTATGAACATGCATTTCAACAACTAAAGGAAGAACTCGTAGAAACTCCAATTCTACAAGCACTAGATTAGTCCAAATCATTTCATATCATGACAAACACATCTAATTACACCTTGGAAGATGTGCTTACATAGTTAGATGACTAAAGACATCCATATTGTATCCACTACGCAAGCCAAAGAATTTTTGGTGCACAACTCAATTATACCAACATAGAGAAAGAACAAATGATGATGGTGTATGCTCTAGAAAATTTTAGGCACTATGTTTATTGATATAAAGTGTTTGTGCACACTAACCATAGTGTCATCTACTTCCTAATGAATAAGCCAATGGTAAGCCCCTATCTCATATGGTGGCTAATGATCTTGCAAGAATTCGATCTCACAATGGTAGATCAAAAGATGACTGAGAATGTGATTTGTTACCATCTTTCTTAGTTATGATGGAATGAGAAAGAGAAGGAGAGTCCACTCTCTGATCAATTCCCAAATGAACTCCTCTTTGCTGGTGTAATTAATGAATAGATGCCCATAGAATACAAATGGTATGATGACATCCTTACTTACCTTCTCACTTAAGAAATTCCACAAGATCTAAACTACAAAATGAAATAACAGTTTCTACATTGGGCTAAGCACTTCATGGAAATCAACAGACACCTTTACAAGGTGTGCATCGATGGCCTGGTTCATTGGTGTCTCCCTGATAAGGATCAATTATGCATTCTTTAGGATGCTCATGAAGTTCTTGTGATCCTATGAAGGGAGATGCATGGCCATAAAAATATTCATGGCAAGATACTATTGGTCCACAATCTGCAAAGATGTCCACTATTTTTTTTTTTTGATCATATGAATGCTATTAATGATATGGTGGGATGACTGCATGAATGGAGGATCCTTCATTGTGGATCCAACCACTAGAATCCCTTAACATATGGGGCATAGATTTCATGGGTCCCATCACATCCATGTCCAATAGAAAAGCCTATATTATCATAGCCATTGAAAACTATACCAAATGGACCAAAATAGTAGCTGTCATTGATTGCACATCATCCATTGCTACTTGATTTATATAATAGCACATTGTAAACAAGTTTGGGTACCACATGCACTAATTTCTAACAATGAAACACACTTCACAGGCATCACTTTTTAGAAACTCATGTAACACTTAGGGGTTGAACATAAATTAACAACACCCTATCACCCCCAAGCCAAT
Organism: Gnetum montanum; assembly: GCA_015680685.1. NCBI lineage: Eukaryota > Viridiplantae > Streptophyta > Gnetopsida > Gnetales > Gnetaceae > Gnetum > Gnetum montanum. The sequence continues at coordinate 585,649 of MNCI01006660.1, read as the reverse complement.
AGTCAAGTAGAGGTTACTAACAAGGAGATCACAAAGATTCTAAGAACTATTAGCAAATATAAAAGAGATTGGAGCATGAAACTCAATGATGTCCTTTGGGCCTACTACTCAACATGGAAACTCCCTATTGGCTACTCTTCCTATGAGTTTATGTACGAAAAACTTCTAATGCTCCCAATTCAATCTAAGCTTTGTACATTCTCAATAGCCTATGACTTGAACCTTGACCTAAGTCTGGCACAAAAAGAAAGACTGATCAACCTGAATGTGCTAGATGAAAATCGATTAGTGGCCTTGTCCTTGAATCAAGTGCACAATGCATTCAAAAAACAATGACATGACCTAAGAATTAGAAGGATCAAACTTCAAACTAGAGATAAGGACCTCTACTAGAACCCCACACATGTTCCTCAGAAAACCAAATTTCAAACATTGTGGAAGGGGCCTTATATAATTGATGAAACCTTTCCTTTTGGGGCCATGATCATATACAAACATAAAAGCCCAAACAAGAAGTAATTGGCCAACATTTAACATGTGAAGCCTTTCCATGAGCCCAAGCAAGCTAGTGCAACAAATACCTCAATGGATGAACAACCACACTAAATTTTTTAGATCTCCTCTTTCCAACTTAGTTGTGGGGGAGATGGTCATCCATATTAATCATATACGTGGCTCCTTAGTTTTTCTACTTTTTATTTTACACATTTTTATTTTTGCAAATTATTTACATTACACCTTTTTGATTTTTAAAACTTTTTCCTATTTTACACCATTTTTTGTTTTACACCATTATTAGTACATTTAACTTTTTCTTGAATATTTTACACTTTCTTATATATTTTATTTTATTTTAGTGTGATTTTCTAATTTCTATTAATAAACATGCTTTGTGCCGATAGTACACAGTGGTGTTGTAGCTATTGCTAAAGGTGGTTTGTGCTTAATGTTTTTGTTTACTAATGTCTAGCTTCTATTTTTGAATTTTTGTATCGATGACTAAGGCATGGTTTCTTTTTTATGGAATAGGCAATGAGTCCACAACATCCACCCATTCACAAAAATCTATGGTTTTCCTTGTTTTGGGAATATGAGGTCCCTTTCATTAAATAACCTTTAATAAATTTGTAACCTTGGTGGTTTCCATAATTAGAAAGGATTCAAAGGTTTTCATAGGGTTTGACTTTAAGGGGACTTAATACTCTTTATACTCTTCTACTTACTTGGATGCATGAGTGTTTTCATGGATTTCTTACTGTTCCACATCAACCATAAATAGGAAGTTAAATAAGTCTTTGCATGGTATGGTTTCCATCCAAGAAAAAAAAAAGACAAGAAACAAAGAAAAAATGGTGGAAATTCAAAGCACATCCCTTAGACAAATAAATGGATTACATGCACTAGTTATGGAACTAGAAAGACATGTTACCCATGCTTGAAGGTCCCCTCTAACTAAGACCCTCTCTCACTTCCTACTTCTCTTTTCTTTTCTCAAAGGAATGATGGTTGCTCTATGGGAGCACTCTTGTGTCTCAAGGGGGTGGATCGGTCTTGGAGTAATGATGCAAAGTCACTAAAAGTGGTTGGTTTTGGTCTAGACTAAGGATGGATCTTCTCAAGTCATTTAAACACAATTCTGTAAGGGACATTTTATGACCTCAATTCAGAATTCCATTCCACCTTCTCCATCATTCACCCATGCTACCCATAACTTACCTCACTATCAATGTTCATGTTTTTTGTTTGGTGTCTTTGTCTGATGTACTTGAATTCTTTGGTAGAATCCTTTTGGTTTTGGTCCTTGACTTTCATAAACCATTAATCACCTATGGGGTCCACAGACTCCTTGGGTTGAGATTATGCAAGGGCAAACAGGGCATGTGCCTGCTATGGGAAGGATCCACTTGTGTATCTCTTCATTGAGTTCATTAAGTATCTTATCCTTAGGCATTATTTTAATCAAAATCTTTTGTGCATCCATGTTTTGCATCCAACTATGTGCTCCTTTAAGTATTTTCTTCAATTCACACATTCTCTATCAAATTTTTAAATTTTTGAGCTTTCAAAGATCCCCTTTAATGATTTCATCATATTCTTCGCTTTTCTGGAACTCCATAGACTACAAATTCATTCAAAAATTCCTTGCATTCTTTGAAATACTACGATCTAAAAATTTTCTTTATGGACCCCGTAAATGGGACCCCATCGATAGTGCCCATGCATATATGCAGCCCCATCAACACAGCGTAAACCTCCTATATATATGTGTGACCCCTTTGAAATTTTCACATTTACTCTCAAATGCCCAAGAAATTTTTATAGTTTTCAGAGCCCATAACTTTCTAACTGTTTATCTGAATCACTCCATTCTTTGACATTGTAGCTCTTGGAGGTATGCTCTTAGTCATGGGGGCCACAAACATGCTATGTTTGACAAAAAAAATTTGACATTTTTCTAACTTCCACAAAGGTTTAACTAAGGAATCACCATTACAGCACCAAATTACGGGAGTTAAACCCTTCCAACAAGCTCCTAGGACACTTATAATAAAAAATTTATTAATAAAATAATCAATCTACCATGGTCTAATTGTAGCCAATTGTAATTAATTAATGAGATAATATATCCAAATATTTAAAGTTACACATTATATCTACTAATTAATGGATGTGTTGTGACCACATATGGTAGTAAAAGGCAAACACACACAGGAAGGAGAACTATCTCAGCCAAGGAAAAAATGGCCAAGAATGGGAAGGGGCCAAGAATAGGCCTAGGAAGAACTAATTGCAACACATGTTATAGGACCTCTTAGGAAAGAGGCTAAAGTGGAGCTTGTTCATCAGATTCCAGAATAGGTGATAGCAACAGAACATTCCCACTGGGATGAGGCACTAGCTCAACAAGCGAGCCTTGAGGTAACCTTGATGGAAGCCTACCTAAACCAAATTAGATCAAGGGAGGTCTAGAAAATAGTGCTTCAAAGAGTTGAACTTTGTCTCTTTCTTAGAGCAAGCACCTAAAGAGGTACAAGACCAACCAAATCCCTCTCCCATGTGGCCAGTTATCACTTCTAGTGGGAAGTGTTATATGAGAGAGACGTTCCTATTTTAAAGTAATAGGTAAGCTAGTTCAATGATCAAGATTAAGGACATTTGAGTGTCCTACTCAACGAAAACCATTATAGAGGCACTCGGGTTGCCTGAAATTGGAACAAATCTTGCTAAGACTTCAATGTAGCCAAATCCTAATGTTAAAAAGGAATGGGTTCAAAGGTGCTATGGTGTCAACCATAAGGAGTACGATGTGCTCACATTGGTAGAAAGAATCTATTACAAGATTGTGGCCTTTCACATAAATCCTATGGTGAGGCCTAATAAGATCTCTACTTTTTCTACCTGCGCATGTGCCCCTTTGAGTGGAAGATTCCTAATCAACCTTCCATAGCTAATCTATTTAGAGATAGAGAAGAAGTTCAAAGAGAATGAACATGGAAGGAAGGCACTTCCTTTCTAATGCCTCATTAGAAAACTATGTCGATAGGGAGGAATAGCCCACTATACTAATGATGTTACTTGATGTGCTCTGACCACTAATTGGGTGGAGATGATGAAGGACAAAACTCCTACAATAATAATCCAAGAAGAGGAGCAATAGCCACTACCTCCACCTACCACTCAGAGAATAGTGATGGATGTTACTACAACATCCCAATGGTTGCGTGAGTTTCGAGAATGGCTCTTGAGTGAGCAAGAGTAATAGGCAGGCATGAGTGGTGGAGATGCATCTATGTACCATCCCACAATGAGTCATGTAAATGAGGTGTATTGAATAATTAGCTAGATGGGGGAAGGTGGATCCATTTTCTCTACCCAACAAATGCAGTTGTCTATGAGGTCAAATCCTAGTACTAATGAGGTAATGGTATCTCTCTTAAAATAGCAAAGATTCCCAAATATTTCTAGGAATTTCGTGACCTTTTGGTATGCTTAGATGAGGGCAAGAGGGCAATAGTACTAGTGATGCAGCACCAAGGGTAAGAAATAGCAGCAAAGATGGTTACTAACAAACTAGTAGACACACTCAATGCACCTGTAGCATTTGTACTAGATGTCACTACACTTAAAATGTGCAAATATCCATAAGGATCATAAGTAGTAGACTAAATGCAACACAACATGAACAACTACTAGACCAACTGGTAGGAACTAGGCAACTACTTCCAGCTGTCTTTGACCTTCTGAATAGTATAACTACAACTGAGTCAGAGGTGTTAGAGGTAAGAGGCAAGAATATTATTTTGGAAGGACAACTCAAAATAGCCAAGAAGCTTAATGAATGCTTGGCTATAGAAGTTGTTGAACTAAGAGCCTAGATTGTCGACCTTGCATTTCTCAACCTAGCATTAACAAAAGATGAAGCTCTGGAACAACTGCACATCAAGTTGAATAGGGTTGAGGGTGTGATGGAGATGGTAGTGTTCTACTGATCCTTGGCAGAGGCCACACAGCATAAAATTTAGAAGGCTTTGGATCTAACACACTAGGAGAATGTTCAACTAACTGTAGAAAATCATCGCCTATAAAACATTGATGTGCATAAACAAAAATTGACTGATTTTATCCATTAATAGCAAGAGCAACTAACCAAAGAAAATATAAAGTTAAGGAGATTGGAAATCGAGAACAAAAACCTATCCATGGAGGAGGTCCATGCCCTTCATCAAAAAACTGTAATAGAAGTAGCTACTTGGATATCAAAGGCTCTCATATTTGAGAGAGTCAAAATTCACTATAAAGACCAGGTTGGCCTACAGAAGGAAATAAATGAGAAACACATTCAAGTGACAAAGGTAAATGTGAACGAGACCCTCTAGAAACTCTAATAAGGATGTGAATTATGGCATCCCATCATTAATGGGATTAATCAATACAATAAAGCAGAAATTTAACTAAGGGAGTTGTAGATAGAGGAGATGACTGAATACATGGATCTTGCCAACCTTCGATATAAAAACCTGGCTATGTTTATAGTCAAATGGCCATGGTTAAAATTGGAAAAGTAGGTGGCCAGCTCATAGTTGTTGTACAAGGTTGAGTTCAAGCACCATAAGGACATTAAGCAAAAGCTTCTAGTCGTAAACATTGAACTTGAGGTTCTCAAGGGCAAATATACTGAATAGAGATCCACTACTAAGAGCCTAGCCAAAAGAATGAATGGCTTCCAAAGGCTACAAAATGCAATCAAGGAATTCGATGTCAAATGTAAACAATTCACTACCTGGTTCGTCAACGTTAAGGAGCTATTCTCATTCATGCCTTCTCCATGGGATATCTCCATTCTAGTCCACATTGGTGATGCCACGTAGATTGTGAATGATCCTTGGAGTAAGGAGAAGAAGATGAAGGCATTATTGGATGTCTTTCACCTTCCACTAGAGGTAGTAGCCACAGCAAGATAGCCATAGCCTCCTTAGCCACCGCACATGTTCAAAGCTAGTGAAGGTCCTTCAAAACCTCAAGAACCTCCACAGCCTAGGATTGTTTGATCTTCTCGACCATCTTCATGCCATTAGAGGATGTGCTGTCCAATTTGAGTAGTCATATCATGGTGTTCAATTTTGTGTCATGAGCACCACAAAGTTTGTAATGATGTCAATCTGTACACTTGAACACTTAGTTTTCTTATGTCAGTTCATTATGTTAAGTGTTAGTCAATAATCCCATACCTTCCCAATTTTGTGAAGGAACTTGAGGACAAGTTTTTGTTCAATCGTGGGAGTATAATGACACATCAAAGTGTTGCATCAATGAGCCCCCACCAATGTGGCCTCATCGACGAGCCCATGTCAATGCAACCCAATCAACATGGTGTTGCCTCATCGACAAGGCATTTGTTGGGTTTATGAGGCCCCATCTACACAGCTTCATAATAAAGTCTATAAATACAACACTCCCATCATGTAAAGGAGGGGGTTTTCAATAGCCTAGTGTAGCTTTTCCATTTGAGAGTTAGAATATTTTCTGAGTGCCTGCAGCAAGAGTCAAAAAGTGCATGGAGATTTATTTGAGCACTAATGTACTTGAGCACAGTAGTGTGAATGGAAATAAAGATAAGCCTTTTGATCAAACCTTATAGCACTTGGAATAGATTAATGATTTAGTTTTTAGAATAGATTAATGATTTATATTTGCATTTATCATTTTCATTTACCACTTTCATTAACTAGGCAATTAATTAAGATAAGAAAGGCTTTAATTGATTAACTAATTAAGTTAAATAGATTAAACACATAAGCATGACTACTTCGAGCATAACATACAACAGTTGGTAATCCCAACAATGCTTAACACTTGGTAACCCAACAATGTTGTATGCATTTAGGATGTGTATGGAAAGTGGGACCAGATGCTTATGTTAGGATAGTTAATTATTAATTACCAATCAAATTAGTTAAATTAGTTAATGAATTGAGTTTCAACTTGTTATCAATCATAGGAAAATAAAATATAAAATAATAAAAATCATGTGCCCTAATTACACTTAACTACACAACTAAGCTTCACAAGTGTAGTTAAGAAGACAACGATCATCATGATTAGATTTCACTTCTTGAAACTAGTGTACTTGGGAACTTAAGGTCTATGGAATTCGACCAGATTGCACATGAACGCTTGTAATTTATATGGTTGGATGTAGGGTATACTCAATGCTCATCAGAAATGAAGTGTTAAAAATAATAAAAATCTTGAAAATTCATGCAATAGCTTTATTAGTATGAAGGCCAAAGTGTTACATCAATGATAGTCCCTCTAATTTACAAAATAATAATGGGGCCATACTAGGAAACATGAATCATCATTGTCTCATAGCTTGGAATCATTAAGAAATTAAAAAATGATTGAATTGGGTTCATAATATAATACATCCACTTATCAATTTAAAAAGATAAGAAATTAATATTTAGCTTTTCTATTTGTCCTCTTTCTAGTGATAAAGTAAAGCATATGTTAAATTTTGATTTTTGAAGTAGCCTTTAAAAGATTATCTTTTATGCCTTTATGATTTTTGTCTTTGAAACATGATTAAGTTTCCTCACATGTCATGCTAACATTAATAGTTAAAACAACAACTAAAGATAATGTTAAATATGATTTCATAGTTGAAGGCTTTCAAGAATAGTATTATAGATGAAAAAAAGGTATAATCACTTATCCACTCACTACCAAAGTCTTACTAATAATATGGGTTAACATAATACACAATAAAAATGTAAAAATATTTGAGTATATTACATGTCATTTAGAACTCAAGGAGGTATAACTAATAGCTGGTAAGACCTTTAATGTATAAGCTTTTGTGTTTAATACCTAGAAATCTAATAATAATTAGAAAAAAGGGGATCAAGATGGGTTCTCTCAACAAGAGCATCTATGAAAAAAGGCTAAGGAGGATAAGAAAAAAAGAGATGTAAAAGGAAAGGCAAGAAAGAAAAGTATAATATGACTTGTTTTTAATTGCAAAATGCAAGGGTACTTTTCTTGTGAATGCACTGAACATAAGAAGGTATTTTCTTATCCTATTTTTTTCATAGATTCTTTTGTACCAAATAGTGTTCTTGTTGTTGTAGATCTCCTTATGTGGATGTAAACTTGAGAGTAATAGACCACATAAAGAAAGACTAGATCAACTTTGTCAAGTACTATCAAATTCCAACATAAAACAAAAGGATATACATGGGGAATACCTCTAGCATATATGTACTAGGCATTGGTACATATACACTTATTATACAGTGGAAGCATATTCTATATCTCCATGATTTTATTTATGGATAAAATGTTTTATGGAATTTACTTTCCATTACTACTTTGTGAAAATTAAGTTTGAATTTCATGTTTAAAAATGATTTAGTTACAATTCATTTAGATTCAATTTATTATAAATGTGGGTTTTTAATGGTGGTTTCCTTAAGCTAAATATTGAATATTCTAATAAAGTATAGAGTTCTTTTTCATTCCTCACTTTTGTTAAAAATTTTGGTGATAATTCCATTTTATGGCATAATAGGTTTACTCATATTAGATAAGAGAGTATGAAAAAGTTTGCTAAGTAAAGCTTAATAGGATTACTTGCTAAAGTCACTCTATCAACTTGTGAGCATTGTCAAGTGCACAAATAAACTAGAAAATAGTTTGGCAAAGCCACCAGGAATGATGTTTCATTATAGTTAGTTCATGTTAACATCTATGGACTAATGAATGTTATGGCAAGACATTACATCTTCTACTTCATCACATTTATAGATGATTAGACATATTAAAGCTACATTTTTATGATTTCTCATAAATTTGAGGTAACAGATTACATTAGATGATTAATGAATGAAGTTGAGAATTAGTTCAATAAAAAGATTAGAATCCTAATAACCAACTATGGATGTGAATATCTATGAGAATAGTTCAAAGAACTATATGATGTAAAAGGAATTATTAGATAATTAAGGATTCTTAGAACTCTATAAAAAAAATAGCATTACTGAGAGGACAAACCACACCTCTCTAGGTATGATAAGATCAATGATGGCACATGCAAAAATTTCTGTTAACTTTTGGGATGAAAATATAACTTCCATTCTTAATTATGATCCAAGTCAATTAGTACCTTCCACTTCATATGAGTTATGGATTGGTAGAAATTCAATTCTAGATCATTTACAACTTTGGGGATCTATAGCCTATGTACATAACACTTCTCATAGACACAAGAAGTTAAGTCTTGGAGAAAAAAAGTGTATCTTTATAAGGTACCTTGATCATTCTAAGGAATTTCTGTTCATTGAAGAACTACCAAATAAAAGTGTGACTAAGATAGAATCAAGAGATGTTGAGTTTCTTAAGGAGGATTTTCCTTATCAAAGGTAAATAGATAAGTGTTGTAAGGAGTTCCAAGAATCTCATCTTTATTACTAGCACATCAAAGTGTTTAGGCACATTGATGCTCACATAAGGATTTATACAATCATTGAAGTTTGACTGTAGGCACTTAGAAAATATTCTAACTTTCATGGAATGAAACTGCAAGAAGTTAGCTACTCTATTGACTCAATAGTATCATAAATGTGGTAGGTACATGCATTTATATAAGTAGAGACAAACACTACGTCAACACATATGCATCAATGCATCAACCCATGCATCGATAGGGATGCATTGATGCATGCCGATCGACACAGCCCTTTGCATGATTCATCACTCCCTATAAGAAGTAAAGGATACAAAGCTTTAACAAAATGTTTTAATAAGGAAATCATATTTACTTAAGTAAAGTAATAACACAATTCTATTATTTAATTTATGAAATTAAAAATAACTTATTGAAACCATTTAACAATTTTAAATTAAATAATTAAATCTATGCAAAATTTTAGGTTAGATTGTATGCTTCTATATAAATGATTTTATATCTAGTCCTACCCTAACAACTAGAAAAAACAAACTAGAATAGTACTAGGTATAAATGACTTAAATGTTAGGTTTTTGTATCACATTATTGAAACAGGAAAATGGATTAATTTGTAAAGAGAACAACACATCTGTAGATTTTGTATGGATGTAGTAGTGGAAGATGAAGAGAATATCTTTCTAAAATGTCCTTTTTGTAATGCTCTTAGACTTAAATATAGTATTTAGGCAAAAACATTGTCACATTTATTTAAGTTGAAGGTGTCAATTTTAGGTTATTTTCTTGATGAGGTATTCAAGACTCATCATGATCATATCAAAGCCTTGTAATAAAAAAATTTTACCCTATAGACTCTTTTTGGTTTTACAAGAACATAATTAACCATTTCCATTCCCATTATTTAATCATGAAGTGAAACTTTGATTATAAGACAAGTAACTCGAAATTTTAATGAACACGTATCATGATGTAAATATTGACCTTTTGGTATGTCAAAACCTTAGAAAATCAAAAATGTGAAAAATGTGCTTGTGTTCTTATAGAGCTAAGAAGAATAAGATGATAAGATAGGGATAAGAGCTTATTGGTGTAAAGACAAGGACTTCATGATGATTGAAACAAAAGCTTCATGATATCAAAATAAGAGCTGAGTTGTCAAGATAAGAGTTGGGATGACAAAGAGAGAGCTAGGATGACAAAATGAGAGTTGAGTTGTCAATCTAAGATAAAACAAAGTCTTAATTAGAAAACAAAGTCTACAAGCCAAGAGAACGTGTTTCGAGATCTACTGAGACATCCCAAATATCAAAGAAATGTCCCAAAGTTCAAAGTGTAGTTGTAGGCCAAACATTCCAGATTGATAGTAGATGTCCCAATTGCTGTTGGGACATACAAATTTTTCAATGTGACATCCCCCCTGAATGAGTTTTATTTGCAAAAAGATGTTCCAAGCACGAATGGGACATCCCAGCTAGCCATTTTCTAGCTATTGCATATATTCTGAGGAAGTTTTGGAAAGTAAAAGACTATTGATGAGTAGCGAGGTACCCTTATGCCCAACCTTATGAAACACAAGCATTCACGCATGATCCAGTCAAATTCTATGGTTGAGACTAGTTGTGCATCTAAGCTATTATATCTTGATCGTAGTTCGCTATCTTCCCACTTGGACTAGTGGTAGCTTTTTCATGTATGGTTTAGTCCAGAGTGAGGCATATGATGATTAATGTTGTCTAGCCCTAAGCTACTCTTAATGATAATAGAGAGATTAATTAATTAATATAATTGACAATGGAAAGTAAAGTCTAAACTAACCTATGTGTGATGGGCATCCATTCCTAATCATCCATACATGCCTTAGACTTCATGTAGCTACCACTAGGATTACTAAGCATATGTCACTAGGCATACCAAACAATACACTACTAGGCTACCAAGTAATTACTCTTAAGCACTTGCGATTAGTCATACTCATTCTGCTTAATGATAGGAACAATAAAGAGCAATAAATCGAAACATTAACCAAGGAAAACAATAAACAATTAAACAACTAAAAGCAATAATAAATCCAAGTGAATGCTACAATGATAAAAATAATCTTGATCTTTATTGCCAGTCATGCAATGTGTCCAAGTATGTCACACTCAAATCAAGATGTCGTACAATCATTAAACATCACACTATAAGCATACACTAGAAAATAAAATTTTGACTACTTTGAAATCTATAAAAAAGCTATCTAAAATCTATTCCAAAAATATATATCCCAACCATACACCCAAGTGTAGTATTTATAAGCTAGCACAGAAGGTGTGATATCGAATGCCCAACATCAGAGGTTGTGCTTGGATATTGGATACAAGACATCATGGACCTGATATCGGATATCTGATATCATGACCCTACAAAACATAACTCATCAACTATCAAACAAAGTGGAAATCTTGGAAAATGTACAAGCACTATCTATTGAAATATCCATCATTATCTACATTAAGTGAATTAACTTTGTTCCTCACTGTCTTCATCATATGTGCATTGTTGTATGTGTGCTTAAGCATAAGGAACTTGTAAAGATAGTTACATTCTCTCATTGATTCTTTTGCTTTTTTTGTAGCCCTACAAGATTGATGTGCTTTTTGTAAGAAGACATCTTGTGAGCTTGTTGGGATCTTACAAGGTTAAGTGTGTTTCCAGCATGAAAACACTCCAAGTGAAGCTTACATCTTTGTAAAGTTTGTGGGATCCTTGAAATCACACTTTGAGCTTGTTGGGACCTTTTGAGGTTAAGTGTGTTTATAGTGACAAAACAATCTAAGCACAGCTTAAACATTGTAAAGGTTGTGGTGTCCTCTAAACCACATTTTGAAGGAACAAAGTCCAGAGGTGTACAAAGATTTGACCCTTTGAGTGTGGATGTACCCAAGTTGGATAACCACGTGAATCTATGTGTGGTTTTGGTTGTCTTAGTTGTTTGAATTGGGGAACTTATTTAACCTTCATTCTAAGTTCTTAGTCCTTAGTAAAATCAATATTCCATGACTTATATACATTATTAAAGAGAACAAAATTAGATGTCTTATTTGCAATGCCATCACTAGAAAAAGGCACCACAAATTTTACTAGCTTGTAAATTTGCATTATGAGAACCAACAAAAATTTTTGTATTGATAAAAGAAATAAAATTTCAATATCATTAGAAGAAGTTTAAAGTAATTTGGAATCCATTATAGAAGAAAGCTAATTTTGAAGAAATTAATTATGTTGATGAAATGTTAGCATGAAACAAAAAGAAAAAGCATACTTAAACATGTAAGAGTTTGTAATTTCGAAGCTAGGTGCCTCTTGTACCTAAATTGTTGGGGTAATAGGCTAGGAGACATGACAACATACACTTATAGTGCTCTTTGTCAAATCGTTAGACACACTAGAGTAACAATGACCTATCTTAACCTAAACACATGCATAAGGGGAAAGTAAATGTCAAGCCACTTCCCAAATATAAAATCAACATTTTAACTTGGTTGGTACACTATCATAGTCTTGTATGTAAGTAAGAGTTGTAATTTGCATAGATTCAGAGATTCTCAAATAGGAATTGTTGTCAAATCTATGGAATAAAAATTCCCTTGTTAGAATTTTTAAAATAGTAATAAAGCGATGAGTAGTGAAGTATCCTTATGCCCAACCATATGAATCACTAATGCGTTATGTGCGATCCAATCAAATTCCATGGACCTATAGTTATCTAATGCACTATCTCTTCTAGGAAGTGAAATGGATGTTGAGAACATTCGTTGTCTTCCCGATTACACTTGTGAGGTTCAAAGGTATGGTTTAAGTGTAATTGAGGTATATGATTTTTCTTACTTTATATTTTATAGATTTGGTCAACTACACAAGAATGAAGAGTAGAGTAATTTAAAATATAATTCATAAAGAGTAGAGTAATTTAAAATCTAATTCGTTATTGCCTATCTAGCTAAACAAACTACCCCACTTTCTTGGACACATCATGAACACATATAGTGCTGCTAGGCTACCAAACATTAAGCATTGTTGGGTTACTAGGTACTATATGAATGCTCAAAGTGGTTGTGCTCATGTTCATTAACAACTAGAAATAAATTTCTTAATTGAAATGCATTAAAGTAAACAGCATGAAAGTAAATTGCAATAAATAAAATATTAAGTTATTCTCAATGCTGCAAGGATTGTCAAAAGAGTTCATTTTATTCCTGTTACACTGCTACACTCAGATACATCAGTGCTTGAACAAAAAACCATACATAATTAGACTCCTTCTATGGGCACTTCGAAAATATTCTAACTTTGAAAAAAATAAACTACAAGAGCTTCACTACTCTAACTAGAAATGACCAAAAACTCATTATGAAAACTAGAGCCTAGGCATAGTATTTATAGGCCTAGAGTATACACTCTGCACGATGTTGCATCAAGACCTCGACATTGCGTACCCAACATCGAAGTAGATGTAAATGTGATTCATCATACCCCCATGACTACATAAAAACTCATCCTTGAGTGTAGAAGGGGAGGAATAAGTTCTTTACAAAATATTGGGTAGGTATGGGATTATTGACTACATACAAACTGACTCAATTGAAACAACAGGCTCTAAGTACCCCAAGTGTACATAATTACAATTTTTACAACATGGGGTGCTCATGATAAGAGAAGTGAACACCTTGGATAACACTAACATCTAATGCCTCTTGGCAGTAGAAGAATGAGAGAGAGAAAAGAGATCCAATGATTACGGACAGTCCTCATTATCTGGTACTACTACATCCTTGGTGAAGATAGTCCCACTTCCAATCCATGCTTCCCACTGTAATCACAACAAAATCATGAATTAGTATGTAATGTGTAACACATAACTATTAAATGCCTTATCTCGTTGGTGGTTACACTTGATGAGGTTGTGATTGTGGTTGATTGGTTCCTTGAGTAGTGTTAGTGGGATGGCTGATAGATAGGGTCAATTAAATTAAGCAGTCTATTAAATTTGAAAAAGTTCAATACAAGGAAATATCTGAATAGGATATAAGAATTTGCAACAATAAAAAGGAAAGTTTACTAAAAATTTTTGTGAAGATGTGCACAATTGGATGTCATTGATGGGGTAAATAAAAAGAATTTGATTGTAAGAGTGTCTAAGGATAAAGAACTTAACTAACCCAACCAAAAGATATGCAAGTGAATCCTTCCCAAAGCAAGCATAGGCCTTTTATGCCCTTGCATAACTTCAAACCAAAGAGTCTGTGGGCTCCATGGATGATTAATGGTTACAGAAGGTTAAGTACAAAAACCTTAAAGAAACTAACTAAGAATTCCGACACATCAAACCAGGACATCAAACTAAACATGGAATCAACCATGAGGTGAGACATGGAAAGCATAGATGGATGAGAGAGGAAGTGGAATGGAGTTCCTAATTATGGTCACATGAAATCCCTTGTGGATTTTGTGGTTAAATGACTTGATAAGATCCAGCCTTAGTCTAGACCAAAACCAACCATGTTCAGTGACTTCGCATCAACATTCTAAGACCAATCCATGCCCTAGAGACACAAGAGTGCTCTCACAGAACAACCACCATTTCTTATTAGAGAAGAAGTAGGAAGGGCCTTAGTTAGAGGGGACTAGTCCCATAACTAGTGCTTGTAGCCTATTTACTTTTCCTAAGGGGTGTGCTTTAAATTCCCATTATTGTTTTTTTTTTTGAATGGGAACCACACCATGCAAAGACACATATATTTATTTTTTCTAAGGGGTGTGCTTTGAATCCTCATCATTTTTTTTCCTAATGAGAACCACACCATGCAAGGATCTATTCAACTTCCTTTATTGATTAGCACAGAATAGTAAGAAATTCATGAAAACACACATGCACCTAGGTAAACAGAAAAGAACAAAGAATACCAAATCCCCTTGAAGCCACACCTTGTTCAAACCTTTCAATCCTTCCCAATTCCAGAAACTACCAAATTCACAAATTTATTAAAGTTTTATTAATGACAAAGGGATTGCACACTTCCAAAACAAGGAAAACCATAGAGTTTGTGGATGGGTGGATGCTATGGACTCATTTGCTATTACATAAAAAGAAACCATGTCCTAATTATCCATAAAAAAATTCAAAGCCAAAAACCAGATACTAAGAATCAAATAAAAATAATACATACCACCACCAAGTAATGCATTACCAATGTACCTGACACTTATTAACAAAAAGTAAGAAAGCCATACCAAATAAAAGAAAATATAAAAGAAAGTATAAAATATTCAAGAAATAGCAAATGTACTAATGATGGTGTAAAAAAAATATTAGAAAAGATTAATAACATAAAAACAAAAAGATGTAAAATAAAGAATGTGTAAAATAAAAAATTGTAAAACAAAAATGTTTGAAAAACTAAGAAGCCACTTTGTATGGTTAGCATGAGTGGCCATCTCCCCCACAACTAAGTTGAAAGGAGGAGACCCAAAATATGAAGCGTGGTTGTCCATCTAATGAGGTGCTTATTATGTTAGTTGGCGTATGCTCATGGAAAGGTTTGATTTGTTGGATGTTGACCAACTGTTTCTTATTTTCTCTCTTAGGTTTTTAGATCATCATGACCATAGAAGGAAAAGTCTCATAAATGATGTAAGGTCTTTCCCATAATGTTTGGAACTTAGTTCGTTGAGGTATGTGTGTGGGGTTC
>MNCI01006660.1:535344-568836 GCA_015680685.1 Gnetum montanum | reverse complement strand
TTATATCCAAGCACATAATGCCTAAACTTCTCTAGAGTAAACACCACTTCCATCAATTCTTTCTCTATGGTGGTGTACTTTAGTTGTGCACCCACAATGATTTGACTAGTGCAATGGATGTAGTATGGTCATTTCTTGTCATCTAACTATATTAGCACAACTCCCAAGGCATAATTTGATGCATCCTTCATGATATGAAATGGCCTGAACCAGTTAGGTGCTTGTAGGATTAGAGTTTCTACAAGCTTCTTTTTTAGTTATTAGAATGCTTTCTCACATTCTACGGTCTATACAAAGGGAGCATCTTTCTTTGTTAGCTTCACCAATGGTTTTGTGATCTTAGAGAAATTCTCTATGAATCGCTGGTAGTAGCCAGTATGTCCAAGAAATGACCAAACATCTTTAACTATTTCTAGCTAGTGGGTTATTCCTTGGATGACCCTTATTTTTTCAAGGTCCACCTCAATTTTTGCTTGCGAGATTCTATGCCCCAATACAATGCCCTCCTAGACCATGAAGTGACTTTTTTGCTAGTTGAGTCATAAGTTGGTTTCAACACATTATTTTAGCACTTGCTCAAGGTGGTCTAGGGCTTGCTCAAATGTAGCTTCATAGGTGGAGAAGTCATCCATGAAAACTTCTACATCACTACCAACCTACTATTGAAAAATGCTTAGAACCAAGCATTGAAATGTGGTAGGAGCATTGCATAGACCAAATGGCATCTTGTGATATGCAAAAGTCCCCCAAGGACTCATGAATGTTGTTTTTGCTTAGTCCTCTGGTGCAATTTGAATTTGGTTATAGCCACTATAACCATCTAATAAGCTATAGTAGCAATGCCCAGATATGGTGTCGAGCACCTAGTCAACAAATGGTAATAGAAAATGGTCCTTGAATGTTGTCATATTTGATAGCTTGAAATCAATGCAGACTTGCCACTTGCCATCTTTCTTTGGCACAATTACAAGTGGGCTAACCCACTCGCTATCTGCAATGGGATAGATGAACCCCACCTTGAGGAGTTGTTCAATTTCCTCCTTGAAAATTTGCTTTAATTTGTGGTTCAACCACCTCTATGGCTATCATTTTGGCTTCATGTCTAGGTCAGTGTAGATGCAATGCTAGCATATCCTAGAATCAATCCCTATGAGTTCAAGATATGACCAAGAAAAAGCTGCTGACCATCTTTCAACTACCTTCAACAACATTTTTTTTAGTTCTAGAGCAAGTTTTGCATTAATTATAACCAAATTTCCAAAGTTTTTCAAAAATACATATTCCATTCTAGTCGGTAATGTTTTTAGCTCAAAGGGTTCTTGTTTGAATTTGTCAAAAATTTCCAACTCTTCCCAATGAGTATCATCATCTGTGTCATTAGAGAGTTGGTGATGAACTTACTCTAGTTCATCCATGCCCATGACATATGCACATGTCAAGCTCTCAATTGGTTCCATGCAAAGTGTGTTACTTTCTAAATCAATGGTTAGCCACTAGGTGTCCTCTTGTTTTGTGGCTACTACGTACAGACATTTTTGAATTTCTACTTCTATCACATACTATTTGTAGCAAAGATAGATGCTTACTTTATGGCCCAAATTTTCTGCACACAATTACACCCTATATCATTGTACGTGATGCATGGAACTCTCTTCTTCTCAATCTTTCCAAATGCATTTTCTTTAGATATCTCCAAGGAAAGATCTCGAATGCCCATTCTTGCATTGACAGTGCTTAGCCATGCTCTTCCCTTGATGATTGGAAAGTCTCCTTTGCAATTCTCCATTTTGATTACTAGAAAATTGGCAAGATAAGACCACCCACAAATAGTGGTCACAATGTCTTCTACCAGTCCCAATGGAATAGTGATGGGTTAGTTTGTCAATTTTCATCTTATGTTGCTCTTCTTGAGAGGAGGTAGGTTCTAGACAATGTACAACTCATGAGAAATTAAATTAACACTAGAACTTGAATTGAGAAGAGCCTTACATGGTTTGTTCCCAGAAATCTACAAGTAAATTAGAGGACTTCCAAGATTGGCTAACTTCATGGGAAGGTTTCCTACACAAATCCAATCAGACAGTATGAGTAATCATTATGGTATGGATCCTTGGTAGATTTTGGTTTGAAGGAAGCCTGAAGGAATTTGATATAGAGGAGGAAGAAATAGGAGCAGGGTGGTCAACTGTAGGTGTAGGAGAAGGCTTAGGTGGACTACAAGGTTGAAAGAAAGGCCTTTTCTTTGATCAGGCATTCAACCCCTTCGATTGATGATTCGATTGTAGATTAACAGCACTTATAGCATTGCGTTGTTGTGGTTGAGCTGGTAATTCACCTTGCATAGGAGGAGCAAGTGGTAGCTGTGCAATTAGAGGAGGAGTATGTACAGGGACAAGAGGAGGATAAGGGTAAGAGGTGGTATCCCTTCTTTCATGTAGCGAATGAGCTTAGTAATAATATGAAGGGTGGTAGTGAGGCTGGAAATTAGAAACGTGACTGGAAGAGTCATGTGGAGACATTGGTTGCTAAACGTGGTAACCATATGGATCAAGCTATCAGTAAGGGTATTGTTGCCTTGGTGATGCCAGCACCCATGATTGTGATTACTACCACTGTTGATACTGTTACAGTGGAGCTCCACTTGGATAATACAGTTGTTGTTGGTGTAACTGCCTAAGATTACCTTGAGGATAAGGTAACCTTCTGGATGTTTTCCTTTGTGTCAGTTGTGGATATAAGGCATACACCCCAGACTTCTGTAGATGTGACACAACGGGGCAACATCCCTTAGGATGTTTGTTTTGATAGATGTCACATCCATGACCATCATCTGATTCATTGTCTATAACCTCTTCTATTGCAGCAATCTTGCCCTTACCTTTGTGATATGCATGTTCAGCTTCCTTGCACCTCCTATGCTCATGCTCACTACTTTGTTCTTTGGACTTTTCAATGATTTTGAGAATAGCTTGACATCTATTATCCATTGAGTCCCTTAACTAATCAACCTTAGCTGTAAGTTTAGATTGGAATTGTTGGAGTGGCAAGGTTTTCTTATGCACCCCCTCATCAAATATGGACTCATCCTCACTGTCACAGAATTAAACCTCCCTCTTACGAATGGAAGGATCATGGTTGTACTCTTATGCACTTTCTCTTTTTCTTAGTTCGCCCTCCTCTTTAGTTACCTACTCTATTAATCTTTGTATCTGTTGGGCACTTAGTTCTGACAATTGTCCTTGGGCATAGATACCAAGGGTTTTCCTCATTTCATTATGAAGCCCATCTACAATGTGGCAAAGTTGAACCAATTGACAATAACCATGGCCAGGACATTTATGCATTAAGGCATAGTATCGGCCAATGATGGCATTCAAGGGTTCATGTGTTCCTTGTTTCCACCCTCAAATTTTGCTTCCTTAAGTTGGACACTTTGGAGTGTGTTTGATACTTATCATTGAACAACTCAAGCATGGTACTCCATTGTCTAATAGATTTCAGTTCTAAGTACCAGTACTAGTTTTTTGCTTCCTTGATGAGTGTCCTAGGGAACAACTTCAATTTTTGCCACTTGTTCTCTATGTTCAGCAAGGCACATGCATCTTGGAAAGCTTGGAGATGATTTTGCAGATCAAAGTTATATCCTCCTTCAAATTGAGGAATATTGTTCATGTCTAACTATTTGATCCAACTATCCTTCACATGCCTTGTTGGAATTCTCACTACCTCTACGATGTTAAGCATACTTCAGGTAGCAAGTAGAGACTTATCGAGGCCTTGATCATGGTGCCTATGACGCCCTTTACTACCCCTTCATTCATGGCAATGTGTCTCTCTTGAATGTTTGTGCCCTTGATCTTGTTTTTCCTGATGGTCCCCTCGATCATTATGGTCTCATCGGTCATTGTGTTCATTTCGATCACAATTTCACCTTCTATGATCATGATCAGAGCTAGAAGAAGAAGAAGAAGACGAAGGGGAAGAGGAAGAAGAACCAACACCATCAAGGCACCTACTACCACCTCTTTGGCAATCACAACCACAATCATGATCTTGCTTCTTGTCTACATCCCTGTCTTGACTTGCCCCTTTGGATCCTTCTTTGTCATTGGATCCCTTATTATTAGAATCAAGATTGTGAACTGCGGAGTGTAGATTCTGGTTTTGACCTCCATCACCGAAGTCAAAGAGAGGAGTTTCATTGAATGGAAAACCCCTAGAGAAGGATTCCCCAGTAGCTTGTTGGTATAACAGGAATGGTGAATCATTCAGTCCTTTTCCTTTCAAAAGTTCATAGTGCCACTCTAGTTGTCGATCCTGCAAACGTTGTGCTTTGGTGGGATGATAATCCCTAGCATTAGCATCTTCCACAATATATTCCCCATGGCGATCTTGAAGACCACATTATGAAAGCATTTGGTAGAGCATTGCATGAGTAGCACGATCGAGCAATGACACAATGTTGCCCTCCATGTCACGCCACCATAACTATTCATCTTGGTGTAGGATGAAGGTGAAGTTTGGCACATACTCATCAGGGTGAGTATATATGATTCAATATTGTTGAGGCTTTGGCAGATTAACTCTATCGGCCTTGGGCAGAGAATCACTCTAGTGAGAAAAAGACATTTTAGTTAGCAAATAAAAATCACAATGTGCTCTAAGAATTTGCTATAGTAATTGTGAAACAAGATATGACTCTAAGGTTCATTCCAATGATTTAAATACTTTTCACTAGGTCCTAGATAGTGCACAAAACAACAAAAAGGTCCCTGGCAATAATGTCAATGATGAGTGATGAGGTACCCCTACATCCAATCATACAAATCACTAAAGCATTATGCATAATCCAATCAAATTCCATGGACCTATAGTTATCTAATGCACTAGCTCTTCTAGGAAGTGAAATGGGCATTGAGAACGTTTGTTGTCTTCCTGATTATAGTTGTGAGGTTCAAAGGTATGATTTAAGTGTAAGTGAGATATATGATTTTTCTTACTTTATATTTTATAGATTTGGTCGCCTACAACATGAATGAAGAGTAGAGTAATTTAAAATCTAATTCGTTATTGCCTATCTAGCCTAACATAAGTAACCGCCCCACTTTCCTGGACACATCTTAAACACATATAGTGCTGTTGGGCTACTAAATGTTAAGCGTTGCTAGGTTACCAAGTATTATATGAATGCTCGAAGAGGTTGTGCTCATGTTCATTAACAATTAGAAATAAATTACTTAATTCAAATGCATTAAAGTAAAGAGCATGAAAGTAAAATGCAATAAAAAAAATATTAAGCTATTTTTAGTGCTGCAAGGATTGTCGAAAGAGTTTGTTTTTTTCCTATCACACTATTGCGCTTAGGTACATCAGTGCTTGAACAAAGAATCATACACACTTAGACTCCTTCTGTGGGCATTTAGAAAATATTCTAACTTTGAAGAAAATAAACTGCAAGAGTTTCACTACTTTGACTACAAATGACCAAAAACTCACTGTGAAAACTGGAGCCCAGGCACAGTATTTATAAGCCTGAAGTATACACTCCGACATCATGTACGCGATGTCGCATCAAGACTCAGACATAGCGTACATGACGTCGGAGTAGACATAAATGCGATTCATCATAAAGGTAAACCAATCATTTTTTTCACATATCTTACTTTAATGTATTTTCATTATAGGATAGGTTAACAATAAGGTGTTAGCCTAGTGGTATGGGTCTTGGCATGGTAACCCTAGGTCATAGGTTTGAGTTATAAACTTTTATAAATCTTATAGTGTACCTATGTTTCAATTATTCGAGTTCCAACACCCCTATAAAGGATAGGTTAGGTCTTTGCAAAAAATTGCTTCCTTTGAAATACATTGACTTAGAAATTTGTTTTTAAACCTCAATATACTACTATCCTTTGCATTTTATACTTTTGATTAAAAACCCCACTTCTTCATCCCTTTACCTTAAACCGAAACTTTCAAGCACCCAATGGATTGTAGCAATCACCCATTAATAGCTTCCCAAAAATAGAATTAACATCATGTGCATCAAGTATAACTCAAACCCTAATATCTAGAGAAAGAACAAATTATGTCAATGTTCAACAACTTAGAACAAATGAAATTCGACCAAGCTATAAAGCATAGTTTATCGCTCCGTTCTGCCTTTGTAGTTGCTAGTCTTGAATAGAACAACCCACATGTCCTTTTAAGGTGGGATTAGAGCGATTTCACCAAAGAGAAACCGTTTCCTAACCCACCACGTTCGCATGCATTTCTTATTTGTTATGTGTGGTTGACGCAAGTGCTTAATCATGTTCCACCTTGGATTCTCAAAGGTGACGACCCTAGTTAACCGCAGTAACACGGCATTTTTCAAAAGCCATCCACCGACCACGAGTAACGGCTTGACCGAAAATGGATCGCGAAAACGACTGCGTCAAACCGACCTCCCGCATGGGTCTCCCTAAAAAACTGTCGGTGGACTGGAGGGGAGCACTTGCAGCGCCATCAACCAACGGCATAGAATCCGATGCAGCCGTTTCCCTTGATGTTTGAAAAAACAATTCGCTGTGGACAGGGGAAGCCACACAACATGTGCAATCAAAACGTAAAAATGTGCGTATGCCTGCGCTGGTACGTTGTACCGAAATTGATCCATCTTTAAGTCCAAGCATTGCACATTTTCACCAGACCGCCCTTTCTGCTACGGCAAATTCAGGGATATCGGATGCCAGTTCTTTATGCTCTGCACGGCAGCGGATGCAATTTTTTGAAATAAAATATGCAGTGTGTAGATAAAGGTCGCTGAGCTCGTCTGTATGCAGAAGTTTTATTAAATAAGCTTCTGTTGCAACGATTGCAGATCGTAAAGCTTTCACTGCTGAGGCACGTGGCTGCTGCGGAGAAGTTGTTTCTGTCATACGCAAAAGCCGAGCGACATCTGAAAATCACATCGATTGCGAAAGGACAATTCGCATACTCACGCCGGGCTACGTGGCGCCGCACGACTAAGGGACGACAAGATATAGAGTTTGGCCGTGAAGTAGCTTCGATGCACACATGAAGTTCTTAAGTGACATTTCCTCGTTGAGGCCGCAACATTCCCAGGCTGAAGGTGGAGGCCGTTTCATTGGTTGCTTTGACGTGAGTTGCAAGTGCAGCAGGTTTCGTTACACAAGGATCCGGTCTGTGAAGATATCGAGCCGCTTGTTCAGGATCCGGTCTGTGAAGATATCGAGCCGCTTGATCAGGATCCGGTCTAGGTTTAGGCGCTTCAAGATGTTCGTGCGCAAGTTGCTTGGCGTTGCCAGCGATAAGAAGGTGAAGTTCATGTTTATTTTGTTTTCGATCACATTTTTTGGCTTCTTTTAAAAATGTTTTAATGTTATTTTGATATTTCAATTGTGAAATTTTTTAGCAAAGTTCATCCATAGTTATTCTTGACGTTGTAATTGTCTTGGTTCTCTGTCAGCCATTACATACATGCATACATTTTCGTCCAAGTCTTGGACTACTACTTACGATAATGTTCAGATACAACGGATAATTATGTGTTTTTCTTTGGCAGTTATGCATCGACTTTAATCTTTAAGGCTATTTTACATGAAGTTTACGATGTTATTTCGCATGCTGTAGACCAGTAGACGCGAAACTTTTGGAAATCTCTTTTATGAATGTGAACTAAGCATCGCGTATGTTCTTTGTATGTAATCCAGTATTAATTCAAGTTTAATTTTAAATGTGAGATTTTATAGATTTCTTCCTTGCGAGGATTGCGAAATTTGCTTTTCTACAGCATACAGATGAATTTTCAGTTCCTTATCTGTTAGACCACAAATTTTGTTAAACTATGAACGAATACGGTGGCGCATCTTATTCGCCACGTACTGAAATAAAATGCAGGATCAGATAAGCATTACAACTCAAGATTTTAATGAAGCTGTGTTCAGAATCAATTATAATATTGCAACAATTATTTTATTAACAACGTTGTAGTGTGGCTTAGTGATTTTAATGGCATTAATCACATAACGCAACTACTCTATTTCAAACTAAATTCTTCAATGTTTAGTAGTCCTTGGACTCTTGGAGCAGTATAAGAACATGCATGTACATTTCAATCCTCATTTTACATGCCCGGATTCCAGGGACGTCTTCAAGATAAAGGAATTCCTCTTCTTTAATTTCTCACGTCATCACCTGTCAGTATTACACTACCATAGGTGATTTTTATGATAAAAAACACCCATTTCCCTTTTTGAATTTAATTTGCATCCAGTTCTTTGTGACAGTGTTAGTTCCATCCATATTTTACATCAGATTGCAGGGCTATTTGGAATGTAAAACATCTCATTGTATCAATCATTTATGAACTTTTAATTTTTTTTTTGAATTTTTCGAAAGTATGCTCAAAACTTTTCCAACATGTATGCAAGAATTTCACTAAATTAATATTGTAATCTATTTGTAAGAATTGTGGACGATGATGAATTTGATGTACAAGGTAAACAATTACATGTATACAGTGTTAAATAATTCCATCAAATTTATAAGGGAGCTTGAATGAACAGGAAATGTTTCAAATGCAAGGAAACAAAAGGCAACCTTGAAGGCATCCTGACGTAGCATTTTGTGTTCGTGATTTTCCTCTTTGAACTTTAAAACTTTTTGTTTAAATTCATTTTATTTCCAGTTTTTGGTGTTTGCATTTGTGATCAGTTTCTTGTAAAAGTATATTAAATAACAGCACCTTTAAATTCTTCTACAGAATTGCCTGGGAAACGTCATAATCTTTATCTTGGTGGTCTATCCTATCAATATGGGCTAACTTAGTAAGGTAGGATTTGATGATGGTTTACTATAGTTGGCCATCTACCTGATGCCATTGTTGCTGAATGTTTATTTTTATCATGTTTGAGGTGGCATGTGTCTCAACATACTCCTTGGGATTGAACTTGTGACTTGTAAATCACAAGTTATATACTTTAACCAAAGGAGCTATGCCTCATTGAAAATTGCTCGAGGAACATGTACCTTAAAAATTTAAACTAGGTACAATATAAAGTGACGAGTAATTAATAGAAAAGCTAATGCAAACTGATGAGATGGGATTGCTGTTACTGATATTATATATTGGTGTGTAGCTTTCCATTGATCACATCTTATTATTTAATAAAGTACATGCTATTATATTGTGGCTTCCAACTTGAGCAATTAAGTGGCTGACATAATCTTGTTAGGTATCATACACACATTAAGTACAGTTAGGAGAAGAAAATCTTGAGCTTTTTGTTAGAGTTTGGTTTTACATGTCTTGGACAACTCTAATTACCCAGGGATCTTAGACTATGAGAAAACTTAACATGTAACTTATCAGTTCAATAAATTTGTAATCTTGAATGTATACATCAATTTTTTAAATTACATTGCTTTGTATTTTGCCATCACTTTTGATTTAACTTCGTATGTTGCTAGTTCATTACGAACTTAGCTTAGCTCGTCTTTATGAATCATTGTCTTCATTTATTGGGCTTTACGAAATGCTTCTTTGCAAGCCTTTTTCCTCTTTTTCGTCGTAACCTTCTAGATGATCTTCTCTTCTTATTTAAGAAATTAGATCAGACTACATATCACACAAGTTGGATCTTTGGTTCTTTTTTAAGAAAATGGATTCTTCTCTTTTACAAAATCTTCATTGCATCACTTCTTTAACCTTTTGGTTGTGGTGCTTAGGTACTTGTTATGAATCCTAGGCTTCGAAAAGCCTTCTTACATTTCTTCATGTTTCTGAGTTAGTGCTTCCACTTTATCATTTGTATGTATCATAACTTCCATGGA
Source organism: Gnetum montanum (assembly GCA_015680685.1). Classification (NCBI taxonomy): domain Eukaryota; kingdom Viridiplantae; phylum Streptophyta; class Gnetopsida; order Gnetales; family Gnetaceae; genus Gnetum; species Gnetum montanum. The sequence continues at coordinate 558,999 of MNCI01006660.1, read as the reverse complement.
TCTCATACTCCTTTCTTATTGTTCCTTACTGTTCTTCTCTTATTAATCCATTGATCCTTTCTTAGTCTTAACATTCTACACACATTCATAACTTGTTTGCTAATTATTTATATTTTGTAGAAAGGTTGTGATGGTTCCCGAGTCACAAGTCTCACCTTTTCACTATGAACTAATTAAGAATAGTTACAAATAATCTTGAAGGATTACGAAACTAATGATTGTACAATTCTGACTTGTATAGTTCAACACTCCCCTTCAAGCATTAGTTTTGTAACTTCATTTGTTCTTTCTTGCCAAGTTGATGAGTGGTAATGGACGTTTATGGGTCTGCAACACTTTATGGTGGCTAGTCACAAAGGATTATACATTTATAAGAATGGATGAAATTACTCCCCTTTACTCACAAGTTTGTAGAAATAACAAATGACAGTATGCTCGTGACAAACACCAGGAACTACTACTTTATTGATATGCCAAACAATAGTACATCATGGGGTGCCAATTTGTGGAATGGACAAGGTGGACTCTATTTCAGCAATAAGAGAAGATGGGCTTGCACATCAGGATTCAATAGCTGGGGATTGTACTTTAGCAGGGACAATTACAGATGATGGTACATGGGAAGACGGATGATCACTGATATGCTGAATAACTTCAGCAACAACTACGTTCATTGATATGTTGAATAACTTCAGTAACAACTATGTTTATTGATGTCTCTAAAGCTGGTAGGGGTAAAACTTTAGGTTGTTGCTGATTCATGGATGCCTTTAAGAGCTCCATTTCATATCATAACTGTGCAAGTTCCTTTTGATACATAGTAACTTCACCTTCTTCCGAACTTAATTTCAAGTAATATTCTTTTGTCACTATATTTATTGCATGCATATATTCCTTAGCTTTAGCTGATCCCATTTTGTTGGCACAAGGCTAGGATGATGATGATGATATGTTCCTTAGCTTCCTAGATTTTTACCTGTAATGTTTGGTGCTTGCTTACATGTTCTTGATTTGTGTTATGAAAATCCTTCATGTCTTGCTTCAAGTGCTAATTTTTATCCTTAAGTTATATTCATTCTTGTTGATATTGCTCCTTCATCTTCATAACTTCTTTAGTTGAGTTAGTAGGTAGAGCTTTATGTCCTTATCCTTGTCCTTGATCCAGTAGCTGTAACATGGGCTTGACAGATGCCTTGTATTGCTCCAATGTCTGTGCAAACTTCTGGAAATCCTTCTTCAATTTATCATATTTGTTTATATGAGTTTGCAGCAGTGTCCCAATCTTCTTTTTGTTTCTCAATAATTGACAGTTTCATAACATCTGCAATTTCATCATCCTTGTAATCTTCTATTTGTCTGAATAATGCATAATGGATCATGGGCTCCACATATAAATACACTCCTGCTCTTCTGAGCTCATGATTATTCAAAAGATTTTGTTTCATGGAATCCATCCAATATGGTACTCCTGCCTTGATTGCTGCATTTACATCCTTTCTCCATTGCTTGACCAATTTTTGTTTTTATGTGTCCATTCTGTTAATATTGTTAAACAACTTTGTCTTTAGGTATTTCATCTTCATCTTTGAAATCTTGAATTAAAGGTTAAAAAAACAAGATCTCAAAATTTAGAATAAGTCTTAAGTTTGTGGTGTCACTGCTTATACATTGAAAAACCACCAAATAAATTTAGATAAACTTCACACTAAACATTTTTTCTGATGCAGTGCTTAAATCAATTATTAATTTCTATAATAATTATAAAAATTAAAATAATAAATATTTAGCTGACCCTTTGAAAAAAATAATAAATATGATAATAAGTATCACCAACTTTTCCCGGGTAACATATAAATAACCTTTTTCCCGGGTAACATATAAATAACCTCTTCAATTCGTATTATTTATTACCACTGATGATGAATCTAGAGAGGATTTGAAACTAGTATGGTTTCAGATTGTAAGAAGCAGAATCTGAGGAAAAAAAATTTCAGGAAATTTTTAGCATCATTATTCCTTCCTATGAAAGGGGAAGCAATTATTTTTTATTTTCTGTATTTGTAAGTTTCTCTGTATATATGCCTTTATTTGTTTATGTTTAATAAAAAATGACCCATTGATAGGCAAGGTAACAGGTATTTGTTAAGGCTCACATTTGTAGGAAAGATGAATAAATGTTTTAAAATATCAAGCAATTATCCACAATATTATTGCAATATTGTTTTTTACTTTTCATTTACAAATTTATGTTGTATAAAGTTTTGACATTTTTTAATCCGGCTTCTCAGTTTCTAGGATCAGCAGAAGGATTGAATCCAACAGAAGTAGATCCATGTTTTGCTGGACATTATGGCTTTCCAAAAAATTCAATTGCAGTTGCTTTTGATCGAGTTCAAGGCATTTTTGCTATTGCAACAAAGTAAGTTAATGTGTGTTCTTGCCTACCTTCATGTATCTGATGAAACAGGAGTTGAAATAATTATAGCGTTTGCCCATATAATGGATATTGATATTTTAATTGTCAATGGGGCAGTGTTAATTTTTGTTTTTCTTATTTTGCAGTCAGAGATATCTATATTTTATAAATACATTAAAAGTTTTGGTTCTAAAAGTTCATTTTTTACTCTTAAAAGTGGCATATTAGTTAAGCATGCATGTGATGTGCATTGAAGATATGTATATCATTAAGGAAATTTGAAAATGGTATAAAAATAGTCAACTGGATTAAAAGGATGGTGTCATATATATTTTCTCATAAGTCTGATTGCTTAATTTTTATTAAAAGAAAAAACTTAACTGCAATTGTTAACTTTAAAATCAAAATCGGTAGGTCTTTGAATTTGTTTAACGCACTATGTTGGACAATATTTAATCACAAGACAGCTTCAACAATGAATTCAAGATTAGGATGACATGAACAATCCCAAGTTTCTTTTCCGTTAATGCATGTTTGGCATTTAAAAACAATTTTTTCCTTATTTAAATAGAACATAATTATTCTCACAAATGTGTTAACATCATAGCATGTCATATTAGTGTTTGAAAACACAGGTAACCATCCTATGCGCACAGCAAAGGAAAAAGAGTATTCACAAGGCCATAAAACCTTAAATACGCACAAACATTCATGTAGAGAGGAAATAAACTTGCAGTTCCTGGCGTGGATTTAGGGACCTAACAGGCTATGAACTATTGATATTTAAGCCACAAAAAAGAAAGAAAGTTGACAGAAAGGCTAGGGAAAAAGTAGGTAAATCTTACTAATAATGTAATTTGTGTTTACAGGATATAATATAAGTTATCCTAAAATACTCTGAAAGCAAGAGTTGAACAACTCTCTCATTTGAAATAGAACATATATAGTTGCTATACAAGGAGTTAGAAAGCTAAATGACTTTCATGTTACTTAATGCTTTTAGCTTCCATTATTTCCTTAACTATGTTTACATTTTGTAATACCTTTTTTGTTTCTTTACATTAATTTCAGCTACATCAAAAATATCTTGGAGTTTGTAAGAAATGTCTTGAAATTATATGCACGGGAATACTGAACGAAAGAATACACAAAAATTTTAATTAAAAAGTTTCATCTTTCTATGTAATCTAATGTAAACTATCTCATCAGCTGCAAGTTCATATAAACAAAGTCCAAGGTCATCCATTTATCGTATGGTTAGCAACACAAACTTCTCTAAGTGTAGCTATTTTACTGTAAGTGAGGGTAGAAAAACGAATACCCGTTGCTGTTTTCATGGTATCTTTTAATGTTATTTGTGTTTTAAATTGAAATAATACTTATTCAAAGCTTCATCATAATATTTCTCATATTATATATAAATTAATATTATTGAATGCATTCATTGTAACATGGCATATTTCCAGTTGGAGTTGTAGTATTATATCTCTAAACTTGTAAATCATCTGTTTTAATGCTACCACTTAAAGCAGATGTAATTGGAATGTCAATTTTAAAGTTTCCTGTATAGTTTTAACAAATAAAGAGGAATTTTAAAGATGAAAGCATAAGCCTCTAATTGATGATAAACTTGTAAAACTAATGTAGGGATGGCAGAATCAAATTATTTGGTGCAAATGAAGAGCAGGTGTTGCTCAATCCTCAAAACTCATCTTCATGCAAGTTTCTCCAGGTATGCAGGTTGAGTTACCTGAAAACCTCTGATGCTGCAATAGCTTCAAGAATAATGATGCGCTTTGTTTGAACATGACTTTGTAAGGCCCTTGAAGGAGCTTTCTTACTCCATTTTTATTCCTAAAAAGTGTCTTATTATGTCTTGCAGTTCTTGGAGAATGAAGGGATCCTTCTCAATGTTACATTGGAGGGTAACATTGAGGTAAATTTTCTGTTATTGTATGATGGACCTATATCATTTTTGTCTTGACACAGCAGGTTATCTGTCGTTAAACTGAAATTAACTAAACCCCATGTTAGGAGATTCAGTTAAAATTTCTCTATCATGAAATAATGCAAATATAAGAAAAAAGGATTACGAACCTTTATTACATGGGTATAAGTGAAAGAAAAGTACCAGAATGAGACAAAAACATGATTGAGACAGAATTCTTTCCAATTAATCTTGGGGTCTCCATATAGATGCAACAAGTATATAAGTTTCATGTTACAGTTTTGATGGCTGTTCAGCTTGATTAAGATCATTGAAAGCTGCTCAAAACTAAGAATCTAATAATTAGCAAATACCTTTGCACAAAACCTAAAATTTTTATCTAGTGTTTTTAAAAGTTGTTTTAGATGAAACATATAGAATTGAAGTAGGATAGAGGAAGTGTGATGTGGAGCTTACCTCAATAGACTCCAAAAGGGACCCATTCCACAAGCTTTCTAAGCAAAATTCAACTTAGAAGCAAGACAATGAATTGGAGAAAATTCCCCTTTTTATAAGAAATCTTTTAATATGTAGATATTACACAAAAGATGAAGAGCCAAGCTCAACTCAAACCCTCTCCTAAGGATCTTAGAGGCCACACATGTCCCCTCTCAATCCCCTCTCAATCCTCAATTTCTCACAATGGAGCTAAAGCTCAAGACAAGACACTTATAAGAGATTATCTTAACCTCTCTCAAGTGCTCTTCCTTGCCTCTTACTTAAACACTTATTGCACAAGCTCTCAAGAGACCTCTCAAATCTCTCACTCTAACTCTTCTCCTTGAGACTAACTTGCTTCCTTTGATTAGCCTGATTAGTCTTCTCCCTTAAACTCTTATTTATAGCTTCTTGGCGTGACCTTTCATCTTCCCTCCAATCTGCCATTCGATCTGAAGTCTGTTAAAATTTGCATTAGATGTCTAAAGGAAACAGTAGATGTCTATCCTGAGTTCAGAGTTGCGAGAGTAGACATCTATAAATCAAGTTAGATGTCTAATATGCAGTATAGTCATCTAACTATCAGGGTAGACGTCTATCCAGTTAGCGTCAAACTTAAAGAAAGATGCTTGTTTTGAGGTCTGGAACCCCCAAACACCTCCAAACAAGTCCCCATAGCCCTCGGAACCTCCTAGACTCATCAAAATAAGTTCAGAACACTCCCAAACATGGCAAAGCACATTGGAATCATCATCAAAAGGTCAACACAAGAAGACACACACAAACAACATACACACATACCCGAGATACATTGAGGATTACACAAGGATTGGGTGATGTCCTCATCAAAATGGTAGGAAACTAGTACTATGCTTTGTGATAAAAGAATCTTTGATAGGTTAAAGCATATGTTATACAAAGCTACTATTAGACTTGCAATCCTTTATGGTGTAGAATGCTACCCTATCAAAAAGCATCAATCTCAACATGTGCACATCGCAGAGATGTGAATGCTAAGGTAGATGTTAGTTGTCAGCAGGAAAAATTGAATCAACAACTTTCTTTTTAGGGGAAGTTTGGGGTTTGGGGTTAGCATCCATCAGGAAGAAGATTAAGGAAAGTTGTCATGGATGGTTTGGTCATGTGTTGAGAAGACTAGAGTGTGCACAAGTTAGAAGATGTCTCTTTATTAAAGTTGAGGGAAAATAACATACATGTACACCAAAACATACTTGGTTTGTAAGAATAAACAAAAATATCCAAGATTTGGATATTAATGCTAATTTAGCTCTTAATAGGAATGAATAGTGAGAAAAAAAGTTAATAAAAAATTGAGCATGCTTGAGTTGGCTATGAGCTCATCATGAAAGTGCCTCTAATTAGAAGGTCATGAGTTCAATCCTTAGTTCTGCATACAAGTAGCATTTCAACTAGTAAGCTTATTCAACATTACAATTCATATAACTGACCCTCTGTAGTTGGGATAAGACTAGGGATAAGACTAGGATGATGATGATGATAGAAAAATTATATTTTTGTTTGTTTTTAAAAATTGCAGAAGAAAATGCTCTGTGGTTTTTTTCATCTTATACGGCGGTAAATTCTGTATAAAATGACATTGGTGCCATGACTTTTTGCTTGCATATCAGGTTTGGGATATAGACAAAATGGAGCTTTGTCATGTATATCAATGCAAATCAATCTCTGCATTCAGTGTCTTGAAAAGGAGCCCATTCATGTATACTAAATGATTTTTTGAACAGTTTTGTTTTATGTTTGTGAAGTTATTTCAAGTCCAATTATAAGATATTTTATGATTGGCAGGTACATTGGAAATGCTCATGGTGATGTGTTTGTCCTAAAGTTTGATAAGGAAATTAGACAAATTATCTGTATGCAGTATTCCATTCCCAAATCTATAACTTATGGTAAGAAAAATGTCCTCCTTAACATTATATAGTTTACAATGTATTTAAAATTTATAGCAAGATTTAGGTAGAAGCACAAGACAGAAAATCATAGGACATGGCTTACAGCGTCGAGGGATTCTTACATAGAATGCCTTGGAATATTTATCTAATACAACCTTTTCTTCATTGTTTTAGCAAATATAAAATGTATTCTTTTCTTCAAGTGCCTGTGGAAGATTTTTCAATAAGTACGAGAAATTAGTTCTTAGATCTTTAAATGTTAATTTTACCTAGCTGGGGAAATAAAACTGAATGTTAAGATGCAAAGACTAATCTCATTGTACTTAAAATCTTATTTTATTAATAAAATGATATAATCTCTTATTACTAGTTCTAAAAGTGTAAGAAAACTGAAAAGTGCTTATTTGATATTTCTATAGAAAAAAATGCTCTAACCATCTTTATGATTTGGTAAATAAAGATTGTGAAAATCCTTTAAGTTTTTATTTGGACACGAATATTATCTCTTATAGGAAGGCGTAGGCCTAGCCATTGTAAGTTTTAAACAAATGATCAGGGATCAAAGGAGATGATAGGAAAGGTTCATAAATTTTGACAATGTATAAGAAATTTACAATTTTGGTGTGATCGAGAAATTTACATCCAGCAAGCGAAGTAGTTGCACATTTATTGCAATAAATTTAAATATCATATCTTGTCTTGATTGAAAGATAGAGAGGCAACATGAAAATATGGTTAGATTCTACTTATGCAAAAATTTACATGCTCAGGAGTTTTCTTTAAATAAAGTTTTACTTTTTACCGTCCATTACACTATCACCTTAGATTTATTGGACCCATAACAGTGCAAGACATTGATACATCGTTAGAATAAATTGTATCAGTTTTGACGGTATATGATTACCTTGTGACCCACTATTGATTTGACATGCAGATTTTGTTGATGAAAGGAGTCAGGATGCTTCTGTAGTCTGTGTTTTGCCTCAGCCATCAAATGAATTTAACAGGTTGAAGAATGTCTTTAATTATAAAATATGTTATTACTGCTAATTTAAAATCCACCATGTGTATTACTTGTCTTTCAATATGCATGCGTTTCTGTTCTCATTACCATGTTTACATAATGGAACTCTAGAAACAAACATTTTCTCTCTACCAAGAAAATAATTTATTAAGATAAGTATGGATTGTGTTTGAGATTATTACCTTTAAAGGTAGTGAATTTTATGTCTTTTTTAAGAGTAGAAAAGAAAATTTAGATACTACAGAAACAAAAAGAGCCTTGTTTGAGGAAAAATTTAACTTAATATTTAGTAAACTGGTGATCATTTCTATTTTGGACATGGAATACATGTTCTTTACAAATATGAAACTGAAACTGCAATTTTATTTACACTTACCAAGACCCTCTAGACCTAGACCTGGGCTTTCCAGGCCAACGTTCTTATCACTAGGCTAACACTATATTGTTGCTGAAATTTATAAAGTCTGTTAATTTTTCTTAAACCTTATCTAAATGTCCATGAGTCCAAAACCCTTGCTCACTTAAAGATGACAAGGGTGCCTTGCAATTTTGACAGTCCTGTGCATAAAAACCAAGCTAATTACTGAAACTGAAACTGAATTCTTACTTACATCCACTTAGGTCCTCTTGGATCTATCAGATCACACGATACACTAAACACCAGTTTCAGAATTCCTTTTATGATTTTTTTTTTTAAATCCATAACTCAGCGTTGTTGACTAGAATTACTACTTACTCAATGTAGCCTTCACAGTGAGGAGTGACTAGTTTCTAAATTTTGTTGCCTTGTTAGCAAACTTTTTCTTTGGCTCAATTCCAACATTGTTCAATGCTCATAAGCACCTTCAAGGAGTAGCAAATGCTACTTTGTATCATTACTCCATTGCTGAACATGACTGTGACGGACAATATTTCATGCTCTTTCTTTTATATCATGCCTTTAGTTGGTCTTCAAGCAAATCGTGGCACAAAGGCTAGGGCTTACATAAATCTACTAGCTATGGCTGGCAGAACTGTAAGCCTTAACGAAACTACCAGAAGTGAATTAACAGCTCTTGAAGTGATGGGCTTCCGTGTATGAGAGATTAGTCCATGTGTATAGATAGGATGGATTTTACTCTTGCCCATTGAGGATATTGGCCATGTTCTTTTCATGTCTATTCCTAGTTGTCAGCATCTAGCTAGGGACTTGGCAATTAGAAAATAACATGGACGTGATTTTAGAAGCTTCTCAAGTATTACATCAACTGAAAAACTTACATATGTGTAAATTTAGAATTTTCTCATATGATTTGGTGACTACTTCAAAAGAAATAGTGTCAGTTTGTTTTAAAAGGAAGCTTGGTATCCTGTTTTCTTGATAACCTATCCATCTATTGTATCTTCAAGGAATACACAAAAGTCTACTAGGGCATGTTTTTTGTTAAATTTTCGTACTAGTAATCCTTGGATGATAAGGTTTGGGTACAATGGTTGCCAATCTCCCCATGCAACATATGTTGGAGCACTTTTGTTTACAAGGTGAACTTCTCATAAGTACATATTTGTAATCTCATGTATGTTTTTGTCATGTTTCTACAAAACATATTTTGCAGTAGAATGGTATCTTTTTTTTTTTTTAGTTTTCTTTTTCCCTTTCTGACCCAAATTATTGTTATATTATAAAACTGAAACTGAATTTTTTTTATTAGGTCCATATAGAGACCACAAGACCATTATTTTTTGTTGCACAATGGCTATATATTTTAATATACACTGTTGGAATTGAACCTGTGACTGGTAGGATGCAAGTCGCAGGCATACTAGCAGGCTACACCTCATTGATATACTTGATCACTTTAGTTCCTAGGATATATTTTTCCTACATTCTAAATGACACAGCATCAATACACGGACAACCTTATCAGTTCGGCGTGAGATTCAAATGTAGTAGAAGTTCAGAACATTATGGTTACAGGTGTGGGTATAATCAACTAATGACAGGATATGATTCCTTGCTGTCCATGTTTTATGGGTGTATAAATACCATATGGATGTTTAATCTGATTTTATCTACGTGCATATTTTTAAAAAGTTTCCAGATGTGCATGTATCATGCACATGTGTCATAACTAATAAGAGCCTGAAATGCTAATAGTTCTTAAAAACTATAGTTTGAAATTTAGATATGTATCAAAGGCTTTTTTTTTCTTAAAAAAAATTAAAATTTCCATGCCTACCGGTCAGGTTCATTATTATTTTTTTAGCTAATGTTCAAGAAATGTATTACTGAAAAGAAAACTGTACAGAAGATTTACAAAAAGCGGGCAAGGAAGAGCCTGCCCCTAGGGAGGGAGAACCTCCCCAAACCTCCCCTGCAAAAACATCGTAAAAGAGAAGGCCCCCTTCCGCTCAGCAAGTAAACAAAATTGTGGGTTTAAAGATCACCCCCATCCCCCTCACGGACAGACTCGTCCAAAGAAAGGTTCGCACAAAAACCAGCACTCAAACAGACCTTAACAAAAACAAGCACTAAACCAGAGACTGAACTGAAAAACGAAACAGGGGCTCCACCAGAGCCATTACAGATGCATAGGCAGGGTGTGACATTCACAGTCCGGCCTCTCCAGGGCATGCAAAATGTCCAGCGTATTCCTGTGCAGTTATTAATTTATCTTATATTTTCACATTAAAAATTACACATACTTGAAAATTCTGCACAATATCTGCAAAATAATACTTACAGTCTGATGTGAATGGGTATTTATTAACAGCATTGACATTATATCATAAGCATTTTACACACTCTGAAGTGAGATCTTTATTTTTCTCGGTGCCTTATAAAATGCAACCACCGCTCAGTTTTGGATACCTTACAGACATATATTATCAAAGTATACTGATTCATAGTTATGCCTCCACCGCTGTGTATTTCTTGCAGAGTTCTTGTTGCATATCAAAGTGGTTTGCTTATCTTGTGGGGAATCCAGGAGAACATGATTCTTGGTGCATTTTGTACTGTAGAAAGTCAGATAAAGAAATCTACCAATGCAGGAAGCAATGGAGCTCGAGATTCAGATAAAAACCAAGAGGAGAATGGAAAACTTAAAGAGATATCATCAGTGTGTTGGGTATGCTGCAAGGGTAGTAGAGTCGCTATTGGCTTTGCTGATGGGGATATTTGGCTTGTAGGTGTTTCAAAAAGGAAAGCATCAGGAAAACCAGATGTTAAAGATTTAGGAAGCTTTAATATTCAGTTTTTACTAATCTCCGAAGTAAATATGTTGGATGGAAAGGCTAAAGTGCCAGTTTTCTCTCTTGCATGGTATCCTGGTAACGGAGAAGGGGGCCAATTATACATTTGTGGAGGTGGAAACATTGACTCTGTAAATGTGATCAGGGTATGTTTATAAATAATTTATTTGCAAATGTTATGAATTATTGCATAATTTTCTTTGTGAACTCCTATTAGTGTAGTCAGCAGTAAACAAAATTCCATGGTAGTGGATATGTATCTGTGCTAGTTCCTTTGTTTTGATATTTCTGTAGTTATTTTGGTCACTCACCAATTTTTCATAGCCTTTATACCCTGAAATTATCTCTAACGCACTTTTTTTGTTCCTTTTCCTCAGATTATTAATCTTGGTGATCTCGGAACTGAAAACAAACATAGTTTTCATGAGCTAGAGATTGTGCTGCCTGATGCTATAAAGGTCATATCAATAATTTCCACTTTATATGCAAAAAGCCAGGGATGCACAGAAATACTCTTGATTCTTACAAAAACAGGACAGATGTATTTTTACTCACTTTCAAATATAGAAAGGAAACTTGTTGGTGATGAAAACAAGAAACAATTAGAACTGAAACCGAGCCTAATTAAGCCTATATTTTCTGATTCAAGCATATCAGTTGCAAAAATAATCAATATTGAATCTTCTCATTTGGTAGCACAGGTACTGCCCTGTATAGACATAATCAGATTCCATTATGTCAGTGTTTTTTTACATATGTGTGATTTACATTATCTTAAATATTCATTAATCTGTTTGACTGGTAGTTCAATAGCTCTTCTATGCAAGTTCTTCCCTCTGCAATGAAATTGTCCCCAAAAGAAAAGCATCCAGCAGATACAAGACTTCCAATGATAAGAAGTTTATATATCACGGGACACATCAACGGATCAGTTAATATCTGGGATGTTTCTTGTGCAAGCTTGTTTTTGCTTTTCAGAATTGAAGCTCGGGTAAGCGTTCTTTGCATACTTTATTATGTAAATTTTGTTAGGTAAACATATATTAAACTTCATTAATTCTCTAATATTCAATCCATGGGGATAAAATTTGATGGTTTATTCATGGGGTCTGTTTGAATTCTAGAATGATGTGGAAGCTACTGTTAATGGTTGCTGCATTACGGCAATAGACTTTTGCCCTTCGTCTGGGTTACTTTCAGTTGGCGATCAACTTGGAATGGTAACAGTCAGACACTTTAGTATTTACAGTGATTACTAATTCCTTTTTGAGCATATAAAATAGGATGTATGTAAACATTCTATTAACAGAATTTTGTTACCATTTTTGTTGGTAGGGGTGCTGTAAATATCAAATAATTTTTTTTCTTTTCATTTTTTAAAATTTCTTGGGTTTGAAAGAGATTATTACGAACACAATCCCGTTTTTTTTACTGGTTGTTGATTTCAGGTTCAGATATTTAGTGTCCTATCTGAAAAAGAGAGCATTTCAACTTTATCAGGAAATCATCAAGGTAATAGTGTAAAGATGTTTGGTAGCATAGCTTTGTTATTGTTGTTGTTGTTGTGTCTTTGGCTTTTTTTTTTTTTTGAACTGAAATAGAGATTATGTAGGTGAAGAGGTTCTCACTTTTAAACTTTGTGGTATATGTTTGAAATTTTAGTCTTTTTACCTTCCATTTTTCTGTGTTAATGCCAAAAATAAATTTTTTGATTTTATTATTATTTTCAATAATCTTTGTAAATTTGATAATCAGTAGTTTTCTTGGTACACAATTTTGCTACCAAAATTTTCAATTAAAAGTGACTTTTCAAGATGAAGCATGATATTGAATAATCATTTGTTGAAATTCGTAAAGGAGTACCACTTGAAGTGAAAGCAAGGTACTTATTTCTCAAGTTGTAAGACCTAGGTTCAAGCCTGGGCAGAGCCACTTGAAAGAAGTTAGGCTATCACTCATCCACTGCCCTCCTAGGATCCCGCCTTGATGTTATGAGCATTGAGCCTTTAAGTAATGATCCTTTATTTGTTAAAATTGCTTGAATTTGGTATGTCATTGAAACATCAAAAACATCTCCAGAAAGTAGCAAAACATAAAAAAACCCTTTTCAAGGAGTTATTACTGATAATTCTATATAAAAAATGGATAAGATATACGTACGGAACAAAGCGAAAGAGATAAATCACAGGTTTGTGACACAAGTGCTGAATTATGAATGATGTGGTATTTTACGTCTTATTTATCTGACATATTTTCACAGCAACCTTGAACAACTCTTGCAGCTAATGTGCAGAAGAAATTAAAATAGATATGGAGATATGAAAATTTTTTTGTTTCCAATTCTTCTATATATAGTGTACCGTTATATTTTGCTTATGTTCTTCTAAGTATTGTGGGGTCTGCATTAACCACTCCTATATAGATGTAGTGTGCCCATCTCCGTTCTTTCCTAACATCTTTTTAGGATGCATACTGTGAACTTTTGTCTTGCTCTAAGGCTCTTGTTTTCCTTCCATTTGTTTCCATTTTAATCCTGGTATGATTTGAAATTTTGAAATAGGAAAATACTTAACCAATGGTTAGCTAGTATATCATCCTTTGTAGATTTAGCTTTCCTGCTTAGCTTTTAACATGATATATCAGAATTCCCAGTGCATGGGAAAAAACCAAAAATAAAAACTAGATGTATGCATATTTTTGCTTTTTTCCTAAAACCAGATTCTCTACTTTATCCCAATGCATGTCTCATTTTTTCTACAAAGCTAGATATTACTAATGGTGTGGTTTAAAATTCCATTTTGAAATAAAATTAAAAATAGATACATTCTTGATTTCATTTCGTAGTTGGTACTAGCCTTCAAGATGTGAATGTTTAGAGTAATGCAAGATTGGAAAAAGGAAGTGTGCTTGTGTAAAATGCATTAGAAACAACTCAACTGATTCATTCAATACATAGTACATGAAAAGAGGAAGCACCTCTTTATAGCATTACGGTTCTTGTGGTAACAACAAAATCTCTCCCGCCGACTAAAACCACCCAACATAGTAATGCATTTGATATACGTTAACAGCTTGATGGGTAATCCTTTCTTCATTTTCAAGGTACCACATGCTTATTTTATATAATCCGTATTGCAAAAAGTGATAGGTAATTTCGCAATTTCTTTTTTGATGATTTTCCCTCTTTCTAAATAATTTTTTATTTCTGACAAGCCTTAACGTTTTGTAATAGTTATGTGACACATTTTTAATATGCATTCTAGAACATTGTGTTGCTTTCATTCTTATGTATTGTAGGTTAAGAGTTTTCATTAAAATTTTTAAATTCATATACTCTTAATTTTTAATTCCATATGTCTAAATATTTTCAATGTTATTATGCAGGTCTTACAAAGATCGGAACCCTTAAACTTCAAAAGGGTTGCATTACTTGCATTTCAATTGCCGAAAAATCTTCTCACATAGCTGTTGGATGTGAAGAAGGCTCGGTATGGCTGATATGCCTTCAGGCTATGAAAACTGTAGAATCAAATTTGCAAATGTTTTATTGAGCCACTTACTGGACAAAAAAGTTCAATGTTGTTAATGCTAGAAAATATTTTAACTCAACATCTTCTCACTCTGCTGTTGAACTTTCAGGTTGCACTAATCAATATAAAGCCTTTTGCTGTTGTTTTCAACAATTGCTTTTTTACGGGTTCTTCAGCAAGTATTGTTTCCTTTCAATTCAAAACATTCAATATTGTTGGTTCAGAAAAGTCCATCTTATTCGCCACAGCAAAAGATGCATCTGTGCTAGCCATTGATTCAAATTCTGGAGAATGTCTTAACTCCTTTATTCTTAAGCCTAAGCACCAGTCAACTGCTCTTTCAATGCATATTTTAGGTATTAAGAATCCCAATGCGTATGTGAAAGTAACTTACATTCTTTTACCAGTTTCCAAGAAAGCAATGTGAAGAACACTTACGTTCTTTTAGCAGATTCATCCCTACACACTGATTCTGAAATAAAGAGTGAGAAGCAATCCAGTCTGACCAGTGCAGACCATCTTGAAGCAAATGAGAAGTCACAGAGTATTGCATCTGATTTGATGTTGCTATGTGCAGAAACTTGTTTATGGATATATTCAGCATCAGGCATTACTCAGGTATACACTAATCTTTCATTCATAAAGTACGAGTTTTGATGATTTGTTGAATGGGTTTTCATTTTCACAATTCACAGGGAGTCAAAAATGTATATTTTAAAGAGAGGTTCAAAACAAAATGCTGCTGGGCTGCAACATTTAGAAATTCCAAGGATTTGTATGCTCTTTTACTACTTTTTGCAAATGGTGAAATAGAAATAAGGTGCGTGATCTGTTCGTGATTTAGACATCAAGCAATCAATTTAGTTAAATTCATTACAAGGAAAATGTTGGGATTATACTTTGCAATCAGTCTTTTGTATGTCATGATATGCGACATTAAATATCTGTTCAATAGTTCAATATTTTTTAAACAAGTAAAAGGAGATTATATTAATAAAATAATATTTGAAGTAGAATGAGATTATTCTTGGGATACTGCTGATCAACCAATATGATAGGATCAAATTTTTAATGAAAAATTTAAACATAAAATAATCATATCAAAGTGTCAATCCAATTCTGACTTTGGAAGTAAAACTTATAATCATTAAGGCTTAAAAACTTGAGTAGTCAAGTGTCATTTTATATATCGTACTCTCTTTCCAATTTCTTACTGGTAGGCACCATACTCTATCAATTAATTTCTCTCTCTTTGGAGCAGGTTCACTCCACAAATTAATCACCTTCAAAGTACTAAATCCAGATATTATGCAAAGACGAAACCTTTTTGCTCGAAAATAAGAAAACTAGCTATCTTCAATTATTTTATTAGAAGCTCACAATATAATGGATTCACAAATCCAAAGATCCAACACACTCACACACTTAAACTATTGTAGAGCTTGAGGCTCTACAATATCACAAGATTGACCTCACAACAAGGACCAATTTCCAGTCACATCTAACACACATAGATCTGCAATCCTATTCAAGAGGCTTAGAGTTATGGCCAAGATCACACACACTTGGCCTTAGAGATACATAGACAAACATGCAACCTCTCCCCCAACTCTCTTCTTACCTCTTTGAAGATCTTGGGATGTCTCTTCCCTTGGAAACTCTTTACACACCTTCTCTTCTACATGCTTTAGCTTCGTTCTCTTTTTCTCCTCTCTCTCTTCTGCCAAGCATGGATACAAAACATGATTATAAAGATCCAAAACCCTAGGAATCTTTCCTAAATGACTCTCTAGATGCTTCCCACATGCATCTTGAGTTTTTCGGATGTTTCCCATCAAAATTGCAACGTCAGAGCTTTTTCTCATCGAACGAGACATCTTCTAGTGCCCCTAGATGTCTTCCTATCAACATGGGATGTTGTTGAGACATCCCACACTCACATGAGTGTGAGACATCTCCCTTGTGTTTAAGACATCGCACCAGTGTCCAAGACGTCTCCTCATCAGCAAGACATCTCCTCTGAGAAGATGGTAATTCAGTTAGACGTCTCCTCTGAACTTGAGATGTCTCCTGTTAAGCCTCCAAGCTCAGCCAAAATGTCTCGTGGACTTCCAAGATGTCTTCCCAGAGCTGAAAACTTGCAAAAACAACTTGTAGGACAAAGCAAAAGGGAATTGAGAGAGATGTTCCTACACCACTCTTTAAAGGACTTTCAATTTCTTTCCTTCTAGATTTGAAAGATCAAATGTGCTATACAGCACTCCAAATTTTATCAATGCATTGAGTTCAGTTGATCCATGTTCAAGCTGCTGCAAGATCATGTAAAGATTTCAGCATAACAAATCAATGATTTGTAGCTTTCCAACTTCTGCTTCAAATATAAGAAATTGTAGGGTAGTGCAAAAAGATATAATTACCATTGTCACGAGCATTCTTGCAAAACATCTTTTAATTATCATGCATCTTCACTTACAGATTGTTAAAATTTTACCTTCTTAATAATAGCACAAAAAGTAGAGAGAAAAAGTCTTAAAATCTTATGTATTCTGATGACCAGAAAAATGAGATATTTGCATAGAAATTATCAGCTATTCTGAAGTTTAGTTTAATTTCTATCAAAGTGCATACAGTTTACCTATGATTTTGAAATACATGCACTTTGACATCCTTTTCATACATGGATTGCAGAACATAAGACACAATAGACATTTAACTACATTTGCTACGACCAGCCTCCTAGGGCTAGCTATTACATGGTTACGATTTTTCAGAAAGCCTGTATAAGTAAACCTGTTGCTCCTGTGGTTGTCATTCAGCGTTAATGTTACTTATCTTTAATGGTCGTCATGTTGTTAATTTAAGCACCTCCATGGTGAACTCAAGGCTATTAATGTGCCCCACGTGAGGAGATGCATCATCCAACACCAAATTGTGATCCAAAAAGGGAAATAAAAAGATTTAATTTTACAGATGAAATGTTGTCATCAGCATTATAACCCTTCAATGCGTACGTCCCTTTTTTAGGGATTATCACAAAGGATTGGTTCTTTTGTAGTCACTAAGACGTAGACATATCAGCCACAAGAAGTAATAAATACACGCCATTACTCCAATGAGGGTCAAAAGTTAAAAATTAACTTCCAAGATCATAGGTCATATTAAAATGTATGAGCGTAACATAATTTCATGCTAAAGAATCTATATTGGAGCAGTTGCAATTCTAATGCTAACATATACTAAAGAAATTGAACCATCAAGAATAACACTCTAAAAATTGTTGTATATATCAAATTAAAAGCGTAAACAAGAAAGCACTTGCGTAACATGTAACATGACTAACATATGCTTCGTTTTTATCTCTACGGATGTGTAAGTTAATTTTGACGTTGGACCAATCCTTTGTAAAATGCACTTAGGTAAACTTAGTACTAGGATGTGTTATTGTTGCACTATTCGTTTATGTTAAAAATGTTTTAAAAAATTTAAGCTATCTAGAAATTATTAAAAAGAAAAATTAAAAATTGTTATAGGTGCATGTTGAACATGATATGACTGGGCTTTCGTTCTTCTGATAAACATATTTCTGTTCCCGTCTGCGTTATTATGTCTCTGTGCATATAAGTTGTTTCTTGCATACACTAACAGGTGTTGTTTATTAACAGGTCTTTGCCTAACCTATCCATCTTGAGAGCTACAACGTTGAGCAACTCTTCATTATGCAAGCTACAAATAAGCACAGGCCTCCTCAGCTCAATTGCTCTTGCTGAAAATGGTCGATTGGTTATGGTACGATATTTGACAAAGGAACATGTGGACAATCTGTATATTGTCTGACATGATTTCAGTGAGAGAAAATGCTTTTAAGTTCATTGTTTTACAACCTTTCCTGTAGAATCTAAGTGGATATTGAATAATAGGTTGATGCGGATCAAGAGCAATTTTTAATTTCTTTACTGAAGGAGGATGATGAATACAGGTAAGGTATTCTTTTTGTTAGTTGTCACATGTATTTGAAGATGCCTACGGTTGTGCTAGTAGGTTGTATCTTTGTTAAGGTAGAAAAAGGAGTACCAGGTAATGAGGGTGATACAGTTTCAAGGACAAATTAGTAACAAGAAAATTTCTGTTTAAAACACTAATTCAGGTCTTCTAGATGCAAGATTCAAGTGTATAATAAAGAATTCCAAAATCTTCAAAAGTCTTCAATAACTCAGGAATCTAAAAATGGAAAGAAACTTTCTGCTGATCAAAAAATAGTTGAGCCTGACCAAACAACTAAGAAAAAGGTCGGCATTCAGCACTTTACATATGATTTATTTCTTGCAATCAGTTTGGTATAATGATCTAATATGAATCTTTTCTGTTTAGGGTTTCAAATCCTTCATGAATGTAAAAAATAACAAGGCAAAGAATCGGTTTGCAAATGATCATGAATCCACTGAAAAGGAATCTCCAATGCTTAGTGTCCTAGAACTTACAGAAATTTTTTCAACACGCAATTTTTCAGCAACTAGCACCTTGAAAACAGACACGTCATCCAAGCCTCATGAAGAACTGTTAGATATTGGTATCTCAGAAGTCTCTAATAATATTTTTTATTTTGGATAATGAATGTGTAAGATAGATGATATGTAGCATTATATCACATTAACATTGTATATGTATGTATGTGATAGATGATCTTGACATAGAGGATGATATGCATATGCATCCAATTTCCGAGAGTGGTGTAGTCATCAACAGGAAAAGTGTCCTTGGCAATTTGCAGAGAAAGATAATAGGTCGACATCATAGCTTTGCGATTTTACTTATGTTGTCTCTTACAACCATTTTAAACCTTTAATAATTCAATGTTTGCATCTTTTGGATGTCAATATCTTATGATCAGATTGCAAACTAGTGGCATGAATAGTTAATTTTAATATTTTGAAGATATTATAAAATAAATAATATAAATGTGTTTTGATCTACAAATAAATTGGATTAATCTTTTCAATGCAATTGAATTTTGCAAATCTATTTGATCCTTTGAAGATATATTATATATCAAATATAACATTTGACCGCAAGACAATTGATTGTAACTCAAATTGAGACTGCTACATTCTTGAAGAGTCTTGCCCTGTGTTGTAGATTGAAACTTGTATTTTTGACTGCCAATCATTTTTCAGATTAATTCTTTAACTTATGCTTGCTGATGTATGTGAAATGCAAAAAATGGATTTTCTTTTACAAAGCTAGCGCAGGTCCTCTTTGCTATGCAACTGATCTTGCTTTCTTCTTATTGATGAAAGTGTTTTTAACCAGAAAAAAACATTGTAACGAATTAGTTCATAAGACAAAGTACGCTATTACATTTAATCATTAGTTATATTGTAATATTTAAGACCATGTATCTTGAAAAATCATCATTGAAACAAATATTACAAATACATGGTGCAATGAAGGTCGGATAATTTTTGCTCAATTTTTCTATTCAATTTCCATTTTTGAAGTCTTATTTTTCTTTGTTTGGAATGATAATCTCAACAGCTTGTTCCAAAAGTTTATTTCTAAAACTTTTTTCTTAGAAAGCTTCAAATTTCTAGATAGGTGTAATATTTAAGCAAATGCTTTTTATTTAATGCGTTGCAGACCATAATCTTTGTTATATTAGCAATTATTTGTATTTTTAATCATCTACAACAAATCATAACTTTTGCAACTTAGCTTGCTACCCTTTTCTAGACTTAGATGTTAAAACCATCTCATCTATCAACAGTAGAAGATTTACACATAGATGACATACTTTAAAATTAGCAATTTGGTTCCATTTGCGTTAGCTGCTCTTACGAATCTCCAAATATTTGATGAGTGTAGGCATGGTTAACCCTGCTTCACACCAAGATTACTGTACAATTAGTAAGCGTGTTTATTAGAAAAATAAAGCTTGGGCTTGGACAGCTATCTATATGCAACACTGGAAAATGTCATCAATGCATGTTCCTCCTATTGCCTGATCCATCTGGTTTACATTTCAAGCCTTTCTTAACATAGATTGATTTTCATATGTTTCATATTATATAATTTATGTAATACTGTTTCTAATTTATTTCCATTTTATCATAACTATACGTGTCAATTTATGATGCGTAATAGAAACCTCATGCAACAGGATCAGCACCCACAGGCTCAATGCTCATCGCACCAAGGTGGGGTCCTAGAGGGTGGTGGATGAGCAAAATCCTAGCCTCTTTCAAGTGATTCTACTGAGGCTTGAACCCAGGTCCTATGACTTTAAAACAAGAACCTTACCATCACTCTTAGTGGTCGTCCCAGTATATACCTCATGCTATGATGCTATGCTATGCTATAATAATATGTTATGACAAGCACCTTTATCTACTTGCATAGTTATTCAGTCTGTTTTCTTCTTCCATTTAATCTCCTTGTCTGTTTGCTTTCATTGCTGTGGTTCATATTGATAATTGGCTTACAGTACAGCCTATCACCTTCTCTATTGCTTGCTATCTAAGCATCCTCTAAACTTGTATCACACCTACCTGGCTATTTCATTTTTGAGTCGGAACAGCTGCTGGAAGCCTTGGTTGACCATTATAGCATGAATCGTAGCAAATAAGCTTAGTCTAACGGCTCAAACAGAGGTCAGACCGGCAGACGAGTCATTCATGAAACATGCTAGATCTATCTGTAGAATCCTAATTAAAAGAGATCTCTGAGAATCTCAAGATGCAAAAACCCCTTTATAATTTTCCAAACATCTTTTTCTCTCACTCATTTTTCATTGTCTCCAATTACAAGGGCAATATCCACAACTGTGAACGAGGATTAATTTTCTTTGACCCACCTGCATTTTTGGAAAATCCGTACACATATTATACAATACTAACTTTATAACAGCCGCTAAACCATGAAGCTCACACACCTAAATTGCTAGTTTTGGGGTCAACATTAAGAGTGCCGTAGGTTACTTAAGGTTATGATGTTGCTTTATCTGTTTGATTGCTTAGAGAAATATTTACCAGATTGTCAGAAATTGAACTTGATCTTTGTAGAATGACAAACTGTGAAATGCTGTACACTCGAAATGTAATAAACTTTGAAACTAATGTCTTGTTAGATTAAAGTTTCTTTACTGCTTTGCAAGCTTTTATGTTAAAATGTAATTAACTTAGAAAGTGCTTGTCCATATGCACTTGTCAATGTGCCGCTAATTTAACTTTCTGCTTGTGATCAAAACAGCAAAGATGAAACCTAGAGCTGGCCACAAAACAAATGAAATGCTCAAGGAAACTGAGCAGCCTGATGGTGCAAGACTAAGAACAATTGATGAAATCAAATCTGCATATGGGCAGTCATATCAAAAGGTAAAATGTTACCTGTGTTTCTTGTAGAGAAGCAGATGAGTTGGTTCTCCGTCATCTTTGTTTGTTACTTATTTTCGATAAAGAACAAATATTCAAAGAAGGATCAAGTATAATTCCTGGGACATACCATTCTTTTAATGGCTTTTTTCTTGCTATGTTTACCCAATGAAAACTGTTGAAAAGGCTTCCACAGGTTCATAAGTTTTATTGTTCAGATTCTGGTAGGATACTGAAATATCTGTCGTCGTAAAAACTGAGGAGTTTGGAATCAATGTCTGCTGCTCGTTGCGTAGTAAATAATCCTACTAAGACTTTCCACTATTCCACAACTGTAACTTTTAGAAATCCATTAAAGATAGTTTACCATAATATTATCATGGATATATAATATATGGTAGGCAACAGCTGTTTAATAAAAATAAGCTTCTGCATTTACAACCTGCAATCAGTTACGGCATCTTGCCCAAAATAAAATAAAAATTACATAACAAAGAGACATGCAGGGAATTAGTCAACCTAAGGGGAGGTGTTCTTCTGCTAAATTTACATTCAGACTGCAGACAAAAACTGTACTGTTGTTCTTATGCAATTAACGTGCAGAAATTTGATGCAGTTTGGTACAAGGGATAGTTCATCGCTGGAATTGCAGCCACATGTGTGTTATGGTTCTAACGTCCTCTAGGTCTTATGAACAGGGTTTGCAGAAAGACCTAGTGTTAGCTAGCTGACGACATACCGGCTGTTACATCATAATATCCTATTTTAGCCTACTCTTAGTCTGTATGCTTTGTGAGAGTATTATTATGGATATACTTGTTTTAACTAAAAAACTAGATATCATTTGTAAGTCAAATTTTGATGCGGTGCCGTTAACATCTCAGTCTATCATTCTATCATCAGAGTATTACCACCGATGTGCTTTACATAAAAAACAAAACATTGAATCTAATTTTTAGATTTTAGAAATTAGAAGCTGATCTGGTGCAGTTTACAACATTTTTTCATTAATATTAAAGTTTGTCTGAAGTTGAAAACTCGTCACTAATTTGATCCATCCAGTTAATAACAAAGCATGTTAAGTGACATCAGATGTTAGTCTTCATCAACCATAAATTTTGCGCCATATTTTTTTTTATGTTTTTCTGCACCAATGCGGAAAACAAAATTTATTGTACGTTTAGTTTGTCCTACTTTTATTAAGAGCTGAAGGACTCATTTCCGTTTGCAGGATACTTCTGTTTTTGTGCAGGCAAAGGAAAAGCTTATGCAGAATAAGATGAAGCTTCAGGTATGTTTTAAATAGCTTTTACTGTAACAAGTTAATAAAGTAAATTCTATTTAATGACGAACAGAAGCTATACTAGCCAAGAATTCAATGCAAATACTATGAAAGAATGTCATTTGATCAACTATGTAATTGCTGTAGGCATAAAATACATACATCGTTACCACCTTCATCATAGCCTTACTCCATTGGCTTTTAGAGTTTTTTATTTTTTTTTATTTTTTATTTTTTATTTTTGGGAAAAACAATCAAGATATTTTATTCCAAAAGAAAGAAAGAAAGAAATGTACATATGTACACATAGGTCATTGACCCAAGTTTGCAAAACCCAACCACATGACACAGTGGTCACTTGCAACTTTTACAGTGAGCTCCCATGTGCCTGCAGAGTGCAACCCTCTCCCGTTACCCAAAAACTCTCAACCCAAGGTCTCAACCCATCC
>MNCI01006660.1:503386-535301 GCA_015680685.1 Gnetum montanum | reverse complement strand
AATAACAACTGCACACCTCTGAAGGGCAAGGAGCCCCCTCCGTCGTTGGCGAGGCCATGCACTACCCGACCTCGTCAAGCCTTGAAGCATGACATCTTGTAGTCTCTGCTAACCTTGACCCGGACCCTAGACTCTCAACCGCAGCCAAGGTGTCTGATGTGTCTGTGCCATCCACAGCCTATTGCACCGTTGTCCCTAGCATAAGTGCCAATCGATGGTTCTCTGCTCTAAGCTATGCCAGTCTCGTCCAGTGCTCTATGATCACCGCTTCCATCCACCTGAGGTCCTACAACCGCAAGGTGTTTGCTTCCCTTTGGGCCTCTTGCCTCATGTTCTTCCATTGGAGTCGCCACCATGTGCACTCCTCCACCCACGCTTGCTTGGCGGCTAGTCAACACTCGTCCAGCAGCATTTGACCTCTAGCACTTTGTTCTTGTGTCGGCTCCATGGCTGTGGATGGATCCAAAGCTCTGATGTCTTCCAACTCAGGACCTTGGTGGTTCTGTGCCTACGCCCCATGGCACCGCCGCCATTGGTACACAAAAGTTGGCATTGGGTGAGCACTTGGCACTCCCCCACGCTAGAGCACAAGGATCGCCCTTGGGTGCCGCCTTGGTCATCGCCAAAACTAGGGTAAGTTAATCAGGGAACCTTGTCAAATATGCTTGAGAAAAGTGAAATGCACCCCCACCAGTTTGTGGGGGTACCTTGATTGTACAAAGTACTACTCCACCATGAGTGCGGCATCCCTCCAAACCCCTTGCAATTCAAACTTTCGGATGTGTCCGCTAGCAACCCTAGGAATGGGTCTTGGGAAGAACTCCATCATGTTCATCTAAGCCCTTGCGACTGGTGCCACGATCTCCTCTACCACCTCCACTCCTAGTGCAGCAGCCAATGCTTGCACTATGACCTCTATCTTTCTGCCCCTATACTGCGTAGGGTCCCCCACCCAATTGTTGTAGAACTGTTGTGTGGGTAGGGTCGGTTCGCCTTCCAAGCATTTGAGAATCTCCCCTTTATTTAGATGTAACTATTGCCCTTGGCGTCTAATATGTCTTCGTAGAGAGCTCCAGGGTGCCCCTTTGCTAATATTCAAAATGACACATGGGCACCTCCCCTCCATAACCACCACTGAGCATCCCTTTCATGTGCCTCGTCCAATCTCTGAATTTGCTCCTCCTCTGCTTCCTACTCTCGATGTTGTTGCTCAGCTTTCACCCACTGTTCCATCTCATGGGCTTCCTCCTCCATTTGTCATCAAATTTCAATTTGTAGCTCCGCCTACAATTGTTCATGGGTTACAGTCTCCAACAAATCCCATTTATGCCCCTCTTGCCAAGTTGTGTCCCAAAGCCAACACACCTCTTCATCCAATTGCCTTGGGCTCCCATTTATGCTCCTAGTGAGCTCTATTAGCCTAGGCCCTGGACTCCCCTACCCCTGCCAAGAGCACCTCAAAATGAGACACCCCAACCCCTAAAGACTCGCCACTAGTGTAACCCACTTGGGGCTCTTGATGTTGCAAGCCCTCGATCTCCCCAGAGACAAAGCCATGTCCTCTGGGTGCATTCGGCAAGGAGCCCTCCAATGCCCCTCCTCAGAATCACTAGATAGATCAACAACCTTTGACAACACACTCATCTGCCACCTATTGTACACTATCCCTATGGTGGTCCCTTGCATCTTGAGTTGGGACGAACATACTTCTTCTTAGAGCACCAAAATCAAACCAAAATGCCTGCCCAAATGCCCCTGATGTAGCATGTCTAGGAAAAATTGGGATAGTCCCCAAACGGAGGTAGCACATAATACTAAAATGCAGCCCTTCAAGCTTAGACACATTTTCCTATTGAACAAAGAACCTCTTGACGAGGTTAGCGGCAACTTGCCACAGACTTGGCAAGGATGACCTCAAGAACTGCCCACTCCTCATCCTTGGGATAGACCCAACGAGGAAAATCCCTGCATCTTGAAAACCATAGCCAACGGCCAGGATAATCTCACCCGCAATAGGGACCCCCAGGTAGGCTACCACGGAATTTTGTGTGAGCTAAATCTCCTCTCCCTGGAACAGGGTCCGGTCCTTGCCCCCACTCCAACAACCCACCCCACACACCCCCCGTCCCCCACCCCCTGAGTTGGCAAAGAAGCTTTCATCTTCCAAATCTAGGTCTCCTCGAAGTCTAGGTAGGAAGACATCCCACCCAGTTCGCATCGCCAACCACCATAGCTCATCATTTTCTTGATAACCCTTGCAAGAGGGTTCGAAGGTTGGGGTAGCCTCCATTGTTAATGTTTTCAACGCATGAAGAATTTCTTGGACTAGGAGAATTCGATCTTGAATGTAGCGTCCTTTGACGAATCCTCCCTGCTATGGCCCCACTAGCCAAGGCATTAACGATACTAACCATGTAATCAACATTTTCGAAAAAAGGCAAAGTAGGGTGTTGCAAACATCAATCGGCCAGAAATGCGTAGGCTCTGTTGGCCGGTTCGACTTTAGAATAAGCACAATAGGGGAACAATTAATTTCTTTTCGAACCTGTTGCCACCGCAACATTTTGTTAAAGGCATCCAACAAATTGGGCCCCATCACATCATTGAATTCCTAAAAAATTCAATCGGCCATCCATTTGGCCTCGGGACCCACCTAGCCTTTATAGATCGAAGGGCCTCTTCAAGCTCCCACTTGGAGAAAGGAGCCAAGAGACCCAGATTATCCTCCAAACTATGGACTCTATCAACTTGGACAGAAAGCAGCTTCACTGGCTAGTGCTGCCAAATCTGTGACCAATAATCCAAAAGTGCATGTGCAACCTGTCACTCCCCTTTTATCTCCTTACCTTGCATCACAAGATTGTGGACTCCTTGTGAGTTGAATGCACCGCAGCAAAGAAAAAGTGGATGTTTTGGTCACTAGCCCTTAGCCATTGAATCTGATCCTGCTGCTTCCAATATGCCTCCTCCTCCACATCTAACCTATGGAGGGCTGCTAGGGTCTCCCCAACCAGGATCCACTTGTGTTTATCCCAGACTAGAGACCCAACTTGGTTCAACTCCTGCATTCGAGCTTCCTAGCTTTGGGGAGCATACAAATTGGTAAGCCAAAAGTCCCCATCTCGAATGAAGACAGTGATGCTCCATGAGGAGCTATCAAATGCCTCAAAAGGTAGCTTCCACAAGAGGGTCAAACCCTTAGCCCTCCCCGTGCTCCCAACTAGCTACACCTCCCATCCCTACCAATGTCCCTCCTGTAATTGAATCTGTCTCTTGTAGGCAGACAATGTTACACTACTCTCAAATCATTCAGGGTACTTTGCCCACGGTAGTTCCATGAGAGCAGCCTCATGTCCTATAGGAATTGTGTTTTTTGTAAACTCCCTTGAAGATTGTTTGAACCCCCAAATCAATCTCAAGTTGTGTTTGCTTGGAGCAAGATGCCAAGAAAGATGCCACATTGAATGGTCTCCTGACACGAACAATCTCTGGCAAGACAAAGAAGGTGGGACACCCTCCTCTCCCCTTCCCCCAACGATTTTAGCCATAGATGGCATTGGGCCCCCACACACCACCTTGACCCACTCACCAAGTGCGGGCAACTCCACCCCTGCTCGTCGGACATCATCCCTCGAAGTGATTAGTGACCTAGATAGCATACCCTCACCCTCCTTATCGCACTCTTCCTCTGTCATCCTTGGCGTCTGCACCGATGACATGGGAGGTGTCTCCTTTGACGTCCTCATTGCCTCAAGTACAGGTTCCTGGCTAGGCATCTCTGGCATCACCTCCTTAACATTCACCTTCACCACCTTGTCCCCCTATTGCCCTGACATGGCCCCCTCAGCAACCCCCACTTGAGCCCCAAGAGATTCCTGCCAAGCCTTACCCTTACAAGTAACCACCTTCCACCCATCCTCCTGTTGCTGATGGCCCTAGTTCCTTTGGCTATGTTCCTTTTGCTTGACCTTGCAATCCCTTGTCAAGGGCCCTTGCGTACTGCAAGTCGCACAACTTGTCAAGGGTGTAACCTTTTTGGCACCCTTTGCAGCCACCACAACATTTTCATATTCCACAAGAACCTTTTCTTCCCCCATAGGGAGGACCAAGGTAATCTCCTTGACCAAATCCTTCATGGACAAAGACCTCTAGACACAAAACCTAGCAAAACCCAGTCTCTTNAGCAAAAAGGTCTGCGTCACGATGAGCACCAGGATGCCAATGTGTTAGGGCTAGGCCTCGAGTCCCAAAAAACCACGGTCCACCAATCAGTACCCGATCTTGCTCAACCGTGGTCGAAAAAGTTTAATCTAGATTGGGGCCCTAGCAAAAAGGTCTGCGTCACGGTGAGCACCAGGATGCCAATGTGTTAGGGCTAGGCCTAGAGTCCCAAAAAACCACGGTCCACCAATCAGCACCCGATCTTGCTCAACCGTGGTCGAAAATGTGAAAAGGAGAAAATTCTTCAGGAGGCAAGGCACCTACAGGCGACAAAAATTCCAATGAATGGCTACCCATTTCCTTACCAGATCCAGACTGGGCCCAGCACTTGCAGAGATGAATCTCCCTATTAACCTCAACTCCACCTCTTTTAGACCATACGCAGGGGGTCCCTTGATCTGCAGCTGCATCCCCCACAACACCTTCCTCCATCTTGCTTGAACTCGCTCCCGAACCTGCACCCCACATCGCTCTTCCCTCTTCCATGACATAAATACTTAAATTTGACTTCTAAAATCTCATTAAATTAGTTTACTGGCCTTCTTGCTAGATATCGACTATAGAAAGGACAAGAGTCTAAAGTGCACTGTAACAAAGCAGAACGTTTGCATAAAAGTTATACCGAGTTAACATACAATACTGTGCATGTACATTGATTTTTAATGTAAGTGACAAATAATACCACATCTTCATCCAATTATGCTTTCTGGATTCTCTTACAATCTTTGTTAGTCTATTGATTACATGTGTTATTATTATTGAATCTTTGAAGATTACAATTAAAAAACCATTACTTTTCTTGAGAAATGGCTTACCAAACAAAGCACTTGAATTGTGCATATCTTTAGGACATTCATTCAGAGATCGAGTTTATGAATATTTACAACCAAGAAACTCAAGATCATATTCATTTGCATGGCTATGTAACTTAGTGGTTTGAATATGTAACCTAGATTTTGAAAAATCACAATTTTAACTGCGGGCACCAAGTTTTCCACGGTTAATAGTATTCGTATGACGATGATTTTATAAAATTTAAAAATTATAAATTCAAAACATTAGAATTGTAATGATGCATACACATTAAGGGCTTTTATTTAACTGTAAATTGTGGCAGGGTATCAATGATCGTGCAGGAGAGATGGCAGAGGATGCAAAGAGCTTTCAATCTGCAGCAGAAGAATTGTTAAAACTTGTGCAAGAAAAGAACAAAAGATGATCATAAATTTATAACGTTGTGAAAGATAATGTGCAAATGACATCTATGGTTTGTAATTTACTTCTATTAGATTGTGTCGCAGAGTCATCTGAAGAATGATGTTATCTGCCGTGTGTTTCTTAACATATTCCTTCCGGAGTGATCCTATTTTACCAAACTAGAATATCGTAAGTGGATGGTGTTCGGGTCAACGTATGTCGTGTATAACCTTTGTGCAGTCGGTTATTGTGCAAATTTCCCTATTTTATCCTCGTACATATTTTTGTATTTGTATTTGTTCATAGTGCAATAGATTTGTATGTGCTCCATTTGATTAGATTTGTATGATTGTCAAGGAGACGAGAATTATAGCAAAATACGAAAGACACTGAATGTGTTGCCGATTGCCGTTATCACCGTTGCTCGAATTCCTTTTGCACGAGGATGGCCTTTGTGTCTTGAATACATCCAAAACTTCTCGCTGTATTTTACTACACCCACGTATCATTCTAAAACTCTATTCGGCTATGTATTGCACGTTGTTGGGAGCCGTATCCCGAGGCTAGTGCAACCTGGTTCCTTTCAATTTACAAGGCCGTTCTGTTCCGACATTTCCAAAACAACTGGGAAGAGAATACCCGACGTAACAGTTTTTTGAAACCATTGATCAGCGTTCGTGTAGCACAAATAACTCAGGAAGAATACGTGTCAAGTGTGCATTTGCAACACGTTACCTAAAATACTTTCAGAAATTTTAATTACAAGTTTTGAAAAATTAAGGAAATATTATAACTTATTTAAGATTTTTCTAAAATGTCATAGTTTACATATTATCAATTAGGGGAGTGTTCAAACTGGAAATAAGTGAACTGTAGGTACACCCCAAGATATATAATCTAATTAAAATTTTATATAAGTAAGCATAGTTATAGTTCAAGATATATAGTCTAATTAGAACTTTATATAATTCAACATTACCCACCAAAATCAAACCCATGATTTAGAGCTTCTAAATCAAGTGTTTTACCACTAGGCTAAGATTTGAAGCGTTCAAATCAAGTGTCTTACCACTAGGCTAACACTCCATTGTTGGAAATTATCACTTGGGAAAGGGAGAAGGTAACATCATCAACTAAATTTGTTAAATTTGTTTCATGAGAGGTTCAATTAGTGGATATAGCCTTTATGCAACTAGGGCATCTTCCTTGTTTCAGGAGAGGTTCAATTAGTGGATCTAGCCTTTATGCAACTAGGGCATCTTCCTTAGATTCTTTGGTTGGTTTTGTTGAGAAAAATTGAGAATAAGTTGCCCATAGAAAGTTTAACAAAGCATATAAAAACATATGTTAATCTAGTATTTTTTTTCCTCATTACATGGAATTGTTGCAAAGTTCATACTTGCATGATTCATCCACAAATAAAAATATAGTAAAGAGAGATTGAAAATAATGTCTTTAACTTTGGTTAGTTTTGTAAAAACAAATCAATTTTTAATTTAATTGAAAGTTTCTTATGCATAATTTTTTCATGTAAGTTTTTCATTTTTCATTTTTTTTGGATAAGAGGACATTGTAGTTTTTATCTTTGAATAGAACTAGGGGAATTTTAAATAATTTTACTAACAAAAGGTTTCTTTTCTTTTTTTTCTCTCTCTCTTTTTTACCAAGAAATTACTTCTTTCTTATGTGTTACTTGTGTATAGTTTTGATAGGAACATAAATATTCTTTGACTTGATTTTGATAGCAATTGTAGTGTTGAATATGTGGTTAAAATCAAACTTCAATGGAAAAGTTTGGTTAAACATAGATGAAATTTGGGGATAGTAGTTAGGCTAAAAAAGATTTCATAGTGGAAGACATTTAGGGATTTTACTTAAAGATTCATAATTGAAGATTTGGGGGATTTTAATCTATGAATTATATTATATTAGAAAATTTTTTGTAAATTTGACATGCAAAGAAAATATTTACAAATAAATCTTTGGGTAAAATTTTTACAACACATTATGACAAAATTTCATAACAACCAAGGTTAGACATCAAATTCACACCATGGTGTCAATCCTTTAGGCATAGGGAATCAACACAAACAACTATCAGCTAGAAATGAAACTTGTCATATGAATATTAGATCAACTTATCAACGAGCCATGACATACATTTTTTGCTACTACCTCTTGGAGAGACTAAATGATTACATGGATGACATAGCGGTCAAGTCTAAGGAAGCTGTTGATCATCCCAACGATATAGATGTAGTCCTCAACTATTGTCATAGGCATGACTTGCGTCTCAACCCAAGAAAATGTGTTTTCAAAGTTAAAACTGGATGCATGCTAGGGTTTTTAGTATTGGAGGTAGGGATACGAGTGAACCCTGACAAGGTAAGGGCCATTGTCAACTTAGCACCACCTATGAACCTTAAAGAGCTACGCGGGTTGTAAGGCAGAGTACAATTTATCTAGAGGTTTATCACGAGGTAGACTGACAAGTTACAACCCATGCAACACTTGCTAAAAAGAGGATCAACTTTGAGTGGATAGAATAATGTCAACAAGCGTTTGATAACCTAAAGAAAGAGCTTTTGCACCTCCCAACTGTTTACCCACCACAGAGGGATAAGCCTTTCTACATCTACCTTGCCACTTTAGACACATCTATTGCAGCATTGTTATGTCAGAAGAAGGACAATAGCTTTGAAATCCCAGTTTATTACTTGAGCCATGCGCTAATAGCTTATGAGGAAAAGTATAACAAAGTAGAAATAAATTTTCTCGCTCTAGTATTCATGCTAAAAAAGTGGAGACATTACTTATTTCATAGCAAGGTTAACATCATATGCAAGAGCAACATACTTTAGGCTATCACAATGACCTTGTATGAGAGCAGTAGAATAGCCCGATGGAAAGTGAAAACACCACAAAAGTTTGGCCTAGCACTTTCAAACAAGATTCAAGTTAAGCCATGCAGCTACCCAAGCATGAATATAGCATGACCAAACTTGGACTCTGAGACAGCCTTCGATGCTTCACGATTCAACAAGAAAGGTCCCCCCAAGGCCCACAGGTGACTGCACCAATTGCTGGCATCCAGAATCAAATGTTTCAGGCTCAAAATGCTTAGTTCGAGCTAGCTACACTTTGGTCACGCTAGCTTACGCTGCACAGCGTAAGGATTAGCATCACCAACTTTTGTAGCCCCGAAACTGAGTCAAAATAGGCAAAAATTGAGTAGAAGGATCCCCCCCCCATGACCTTCACCAAGGCCCCCAATAGCTCCCAACCTCTAGAAAGTCAAAATTTGGGTCTTAAATGAGGTATTTTCAATTGATTACGCTTGACTACATTTTCTTATGCTACACAGCGTAAGGATCAGCGTCACCAACTTTTGGAGCCTTGAAACTGAGTCAAAATAGGCTAAAATTGGGCATAAGGACCCCTTGTGGCCTTCACCAAGGTCCCCAATAGCTCCCAGCTTCCAGAAAATCAAAATTTGGGTCTTAAATGAGGTATTTTCAGTTGGTGACGCTGGGGTTACTTTTTCAGACGCTGCACAACGTAACCAAGCAAAAATAGGTTAAAATAAGCAGTTTTAGGTAGCATCTTCAACATTCGAGTGACCCCCAAGGATTGAAATACTTTTACATGTTCACAGGCTTCAAAACCTCCAAATTTGAGCCTCAAATATCCCATTTTGACTTGGTGACACTGGGGTTACTTTTTCAGACGCTACACAGCGTGACCAAAAAAGAACGGCTCAATTCAGGCACCTCCAGGAAGAATTTCGACATGAATTCAACTCCCAAGAGCTAGGAAATAATTGTACATGTTCACAGGCTTTAAACATGCCATTTAAGCTTGGTTACGCTGGGGCCACACTTTGGTCATGCTGCACAGCGTGACCAAACCAAACGGGCCTAAAACGGTAGCATATGGAGTCAAATTCAGCATCCAAGCCACCTTGGAGGGTATGCAGTAGTTGGGCATCAATAAATAGGCATCAACATCCAAAAATCAGCTCAAAATAGGGCATAAATAGGGCATAAACACTTGGTCACACTGAGGTCACGTTGGGCAGCGTGACCACAGCATGACCAACAAAAAGTGTGTCAAAAAGCCTCCAAATCAGCTCAAAATAGATGTGTAGAACCCTCACAACCTTAGGCATGCATATCCACTTTGAAAATGGGTCTCACAGGTCAAAAATAGGTTCAAAATGCACTATTTTCAGGTCATACATTGTTAGTGATGCTGGACGCCAAACGCTGACACCCGAACAGGCTGCACACACATCAGAGCCAGATCCATGCACGTCGGAGGCTTTGGCAGGCCAAAAATAGCACAAAACTATAGATCTAGAGGCCAAACACCTAGATCCATGCTTGTACATTAACATTTGTTGCATTTTTAACATTTGTTTTTAGTGTTTCAAGTTCTTACGCTGGGCATTACGCACGCCAACGTAAGAGATCTTGGATGCCGCACTGTACATTGTAACAATTTCTATGGATTTCATTCAAAATGGTCACATGTGTCACCTAATCCACATTTCCTGCACCTGATAGCCATGGATCTTCACAAAGATCTACATCCCATGCATCAAAATCGTATAAATACCCCAATTTTCCACTAGATCGAGAGGGTTGGCAAATTTGATCATAGAGCATCTTGTACACTTTATACGCTAAACATTCCAAGCAACATTTCATACGTTGGGCATTAGACTTGGTTACGCGGAGCAAGGGCAATCTTGGTCACGCTGCAGAACCTACAACCAGAAACCTGTATTCCCCAGCATCCATTCACATCCACCGGGGCTCACATCTGACTGGCGGTAATCTGCAACTACGTTTGACCGGTGCACATTGTAATCATTTGTAATACACATTTTTTACATTTTTTACTACCTATTTTTCATTTTTCATACAGCTTGCATTGTTTACTTTGTTTTCACCATTTACCATTTACATTCGTTACACTTGTTATGCTTGTTTGCATTCTATTTTCATCATTTGCATTTGTTTATGTATAACCCAACGCATTGCAATTGCGTACGTTCGGGGAAGTCCTCATTTGATCTGCATGCATACCATTCAAGGCACTCTACCTTCGTTGATTTCCAGTTTGCCCTCAAGCAAAGGTAGGGTCTTACTATTTCATCTGTAGATCTCTTGGTGTCTGTTCAATCTAGCCTCTCACCGATGATTTTGGACGGTATAGTAAAATGATGCTAGGAGGGCCATTTCCCTATTAGATCCACCTCTTAGCATCCCAGATCTAGCATTCACACGCTACTTTGATTGTCAGCATTCCTACACTACCTTGTTTCCAACATTCAGGTGCTATTTCCTACTCATAAATCCTGTTATCTAGTCTATACGCTATTTCAAAGTTTTCCAGACACATTCCTGCTTGAATCACAACATCTTGCACTTTTCCTTCTCAAATTTAGATGCTGCCCTCATTGTCCTGCATTCCCTACCAGTTTCAAACATTGTTTACAACATCCCTCATCCTTATCTCTCTTTTCTAGTGTTATTCACAACGTCCAGATCTAAGTTTTCTTCTCAAACACTACGTCTAGCACTTAGTTTTCTCACCCAGGTGCCCCATCCAGCGTCCAGATGCGGTGCCTTAGCTTCAGAAGCTGAACCTGGTTTACTCACGCTAATGTTGGTCAAGCTGACATTGGTTACCCTGATGTTGGTCATATTGACATTGGTCACGCTGACGTTGGTCAAGCTGACGTTGGTCAAGCTGACGTTGGTCAGGCTAGACAGTTGTTCATGCTGACGTTGGTCAAGCTGATGTTGGTCAAGTTGACGTTGTTCACACTAATGTTGGTCACGCTGACGTTGGTCAAGCTAACATTGATCATACTAACGTTGGTCATGCTACAGTTGATCACGCTGTAGTTAGTTATGCTGTATACTTGTCACGTTACACACGCTATAGTCTAGTCACATTGCACATGCTACACCCTCAGCCTAAAACATACTTGGCACTTATTAGGCAGCCTGTACACTGCCCTGTCACACATCACCATGGAGTCATCTTAGAACTCCAACGCACGTACCTTCGTAATCCTCACACAGGAATAGTACAACTTTATCTGTGTGAAGATTCAAGCCAACCTTCCCATTGACCACACAAAGGAAGAAAAATGAAACTTTGAGTGCATGTACATGAGAGGTCATGAATTTGTCCCCTCTGTATATGACATCATCCCCCTTTCTAAACCTCACCATTGATTCATCTCTCAGCTCCTTCTGGCAAGGAGCCAAAACACACAGTGACCCACTGAGGATCCCCAAAACCAACATGATGTAGATGACTTCAAGGCATAATTTGAACCTGAGGATTCATACCACACCCTCAATCCCCATGCCTACGTGAACCCATCATTCCATCCTTGCATGGGATAGATGGCCCCTCACGAAGTGTCACCAAGCACACAAGCACTAGTATCCCAACAAAGATTACCCACATCCATCTCCACCCAGTACATACCGCAAGTGCAAACACATGGAGCCCCTTTCATCACTTCAGATTTGCACATCCAGGGTGTCACCCCACAATTAGTGGCTAGGCAAGGAACCATAGCCCTTGTTCAACAACCCACTCACCTCAATGTGTCACACCCCACAACCACAACTCTGAACATTGCTCCACAGCAATAAATGACAACCCAACAATCTCCCCAACCAACTGATCTACCTACCACCGAAGAGTGGGTAGAAGCCAAAAAAAAATGATGCAAGCATTAGTTGAAGAGGTAAAGCACCTCAAAAATTCCAACATCGAAGTAGTTAAAGTATTGGACTTCTACCAGGATGATCCAATTAGCTCCTCAGTGCCACTGTTAGCTTTACCCAAGGGAATCATACTCCCACAGTTAACCAAGTACAACAGGAAGGGAGACCTGAACGCTCACTTGATAACATTCTGATTAGAGATCCTATTGCTTCAAGCTTGGCCCCACGCAATCCTACATGTGTTTGTCATGTCCCTAATAGATAGTGCCTTAGACTAGTACTGAGCCTTGCCATGTAACTCCATATCCTCTCTGGAGGATCTATTACATCAGTTCGTCACTTGGTTTAAGTACAACCTCAAGCCTGAGGGCACACTAGACACTCTGATATAGGTAAAACAAGCACCACTAGAGCCTCTGCAGAAGTTCATTGAATGATGGAGCATAGCCCTTAACGAACTTCATGAGCTCATCCCCGAAACGTATTTGCTTACGATTCTGAAGGGAGTCATGAATGACTTCGTTAAGTCAAAACTATACTACCTAAGCACTCAAATGTTAAGCCAAGCCTTCACGTAGATCAAGAACATTGAACAAGCTGCACAAACCAGAAATGATCCCACCTATGTGGCTTAAAAGAACCAACACGTTGCCAAACAATAGACAACAACGAAAACTATAGCCACAAGCACAAAAACAACAAACACCAGTACCAACCCACCTGTAATGACAGGGGCAAGGATTGCTCTAAGTATACATTGCTACCCACGCAACCCTCTAAACTACTAGAGAAACTCCTCAAAATCGAGCAAATACAATACAAACAAGTAGCAAAGAATGCCCACAGAAGACATGATAGATACTGTGAGCTACTAAGGAACCCCACCTTAGCAACACCAAACAAGCCCCCGGTCCCACGACACTTCAAGTTAGATCAATTCTGTCACTACCACTAGATGTCTGGTCATAATACTGACAACTGTCGTGCCTTACAGGATGATCTTCAAATAATGATAGAATAGGGTCAACTCAACATCAACAACCTGAATCAACCGAGCATAGACGATGCCTCCTATGTCATAAACTCCATTGGCATAGATAGTAAGCCTAAACCTATGCAGCAACCTTTTATGATCCATGTGCCTCTCAGCAAGGCAACGATCCCC
Organism: Gnetum montanum; assembly: GCA_015680685.1. Lineage (NCBI taxonomy): Eukaryota > Viridiplantae > Streptophyta > Gnetopsida > Gnetales > Gnetaceae > Gnetum > Gnetum montanum. The sequence continues at coordinate 521,963 of MNCI01006660.1, read as the reverse complement.
TCCACCTCCATGAGCAAGAGGCCTTCCATTGTTATTCAAGTGCCACCTCAAGCACTTGCAAAAACTTTCATGGTCAAAGTACCACTACAATCATCCGCTAAGACGTTAAACTAGCATGATGCACCGACCACAACTACAAAGAAACCTTTTGTCATCAAGGTGCCATAACAAGCTAGTCAAACACCAACGATTCCTCACAAACTACCATTTGTCATAAAGGTGCCACCATGCGATGGCCCTTCACCTACCCAGTGCCCAACCATAGGTAACGTCTCAACCTCTTCTCCCTCAAGAGTCAACCTTGCCAACAACACGGGTAAGCCTAACAAATGGCAGCAGAAGAGGACAAACGAACAACGAACGACATCAATAGCCGAAGCGAAGGCCACACCAAGCAAGCAACAATCAAATGTTGGGGGCCCCTACCCATAATCTCAAGCAAAACAGGCCCAAGCCCTCTACGCAAGAGGCACATCCCTCAACCCACATGAAGGAAGCCAAAGCCAACACAATGACCAACAACATAGACTTCGTAGCTGCACTAGCCTAGGTAAAACAAATGCTCAAACAGAAGAACACAACGATGAGCTTGTATGACCTAGTCATGACTTCAGCCGCTCACCACGAAGCCTTGGCTCAAATGTTAGCATCCATTCCTATTACGAAGGACATCCCTACAAATGAGGAATCCATCCGTGCAACGATTTTGCAACACACATCACAAGGATTGGGTTCAAACACCTTAGCCTTCCACAATGATGAAGTTAAAGTCAACCCCAAATGAGGAGAGGTCACAATAGCTCCATTGTTGATTAGCGTATGTGTTGGGTAATGTACCATTCACAGAGTGCACGTTGATGATGGTGCGGCAACAAACGTAGCTTTATACTCCATCATCGATAAACTAGGCATGGTAGGTGAGATCATGCCAATGAAAACCACATGTTTAAAATCCTTCAACGGATCACGTGTCACAGTTAAGGGCATAATCAACTTAGCCTTTGTTGTAGGAGAACAGTTCCCCACCAGTGCAAAGTTCACTATCATAGAAAAGACACCAAGTTTCAACATGATTCTTGGCAAACCTTGGCTAGTCCAACAATGGGCCATTTCCTCACTGATACATCAAGAAATCTGCCTTCCATACGAAGGTGGACAAGTCCTCATACATGGTGATAACACTCCCTTTCAAGCCATCCACAACATAGACATGTCACAAGTCTTGAAAGAAGAGTCTCTTGATGGAACATCCATGGTAACAAATGCAACACCTAGAGCTAAAACGCCCGAATGAGTGGTGAAAACCATAAGCCTCCCAACGGAGCCTAAACCTAAAATGCTTCCAAAACCACATCCAGTTAGGAGATAACCACATGATCAAAGCGCCCCTATGGCCAAAAACAAGCCAGATCTCTGCACACTCTTCACATTCTTTCGTGGTGCATATGTCACATTCATTTGTATTGTACTAGCTTATGCGTTCTCTCATGGCCTGAAATGGCCTTAAACTAGAGCACATGGCCTGAAAAGGTCTTAAACTACCACCTTGTTTTCTATTTACTTGTGCATTTCAATTCATGTTTTCTGAAGTTGCTATTTAACATTTTTTCTCTAGTTGCTTTTGTTTACAGGATCATATAGATGCACATGCATGCATCCACATCATGACTTAAAACTAATACCACACACCGTCCTAGGTTATGATGATAAATTGACACCAGAAAACACTCATCCAAAATGATAGTAAACTAGCACTTGTCTAGCATGACATTAAACTGCCACATTCTTCTGCCAGAGTCTACTAAGACTATAAACTAACTTGCCTCTTCACAGTCTGCCACGACTATAAACTAGCACTGCACCGTCCGCTACGATGCTAAACTGGCAATGTTCAATGGGTTATGACATAAAACTAATCCATGACAGTTCGCCAAGACTATAAACTGACAACTTCTTCACTGGCCTACTAATCTGTTGCTATAATCAAATGGCATGTCTTCATCAACCTACTACACGAATTCAACACATGGACTCTGACAACATTGCTGCTGCTCAATTTTTTTTTCCTGCGGTTACATGCACTGTCCCCATCCCATCAGTTGCATCCATGTTTAAAGTGTTAAGCTAACTCATTCACTTGTGGTTTTCTTATCTTCTTGGAGTTGCGTTTGTAGGATGACACCTAGAGGTGTTCATGCAAGAATGCACTTCATCACGGTGATGAGGTACCACATTGTTCTTAATGCATGTAACCGGGTTCATCAAACTGTTCACAAGTACATTTCCTCACTCCCAATACACCCCTCAGTTACACCCCTTGATACATCCCATTCATCTCCAAAATTCTGGACTCGTTGTTGCTCACTATAACTCTCTAACCAGTGGCAACACAAAACGATGCATAACACATGACACAAGCACGAATACAAAACTAACAGCAAGATCTTTCCAAAAATAAAAAAAAGAGACAAACATCATAAAAAAAGAGCAAAAAAAAACCAAAAGAGCAAAATGCATCACAAGGCCATTGGCTCTTCCCACACACACCCCAGGTGAGAAGGCAATCATCTTAAAGGAAACACTCATGCCTCAAATGCTCATGTTGCATCTCACTACGTGGCTTTGACAGTTCACAACAGGTTCCCTTAAACACAACAAAAGGGTCTTGTTTCTCCAAAGAACGCACCACCTCACCGCATGGCTTTAGTTGTGACAACGAGTTCTCTTAAACAGGACACAAGAGTCTCGTTCCTCCAAAGGACACACATCCCATGCCTTGGTCCCAAGTCTGCTAGATACTGGCTATTGACAAGGACCAACATGATGTGTTCACACAAGAGCATTCCCCTTACCATAGTTAAAAAAATCATCTCTTCATCTATCCCTGATCTCATAGTAACAAACCTTCTCCCTATACATCTCAAAACCTCATTTCCCAATCTCATGTACTTCTGAACATAGTGCAATGACATCTGGCCAAGTGCTAAAGAACAATGCTTAATACCCAATTGCTCATGGTGTTTTGTACTTCTTTGTTGATGCCTCTCGAGTAGATTCCTCCAAGCGTCAATAAAGAGGGGCCAATGAAAACACCACAAAAATTTGACCTAGCACTTTCAAACAAGATTCAAGCTAAGTCATGCAGCTACCCAAGCATGAATACAACATGACCAAACTTGGAGGCCTCCGAGATAGCCCTCAATGCTTCATGATTCAATAGGAAAGGTTCCCCTAGGGCCCATAGGTGACTACACCAACTGCTAACATCTAGAATCAAAATTTTTAGGCTCAAAATGCTTAGTTCAGGCTAGCTACACTTTGGTCACGCTGGCTTACGCTGCACAGCGTAAGGATCAACATCACCAACTTTTGGAGCCCCAAAATTGAGTCAAAATAGGCTACAATCAATCATAAGGACCCCCCATGACCTTCACCAAGGCCCCTAGTAGCTCTTAGCCTCCAAAAAATCAAAATTTTGGCCTTAAATGAGGTATTTTCAGTTGATTACGCTAGAGCTACATTTTCTTACGCTGCACAACGTAAGGATCAGCGTCACCAAGATTTGGAGCCCCAAAACTAAGTTAAAACATGTTGAAATTAGGGACAAGGACCCCCCATGACCTTCACCAAGGTCCCTAGTAGCTCCCAGCCTCTAGAAAATCAAGATTTTGGCCTTAAATGAGGTATTTTCAGTTGGTGACGTTGGGGTTACTTTTTCAGACGCTGCACAACGTAAGCATAGCATAACCAAGAAAAAATAGGGCAAAAAAGGAATTTTAGTCAGCATCTTCAACATTCGAGTGATCCCCAAGGATCAAAAACACTTGTACATGTTCAAAGGCTTCAAAAACTCCAAATTTGAGCCTCAAATATGCCATTTTGACTTGGTTATGCTAGGGTTACTTTTTTAGACGCTGCACAGCGTGACCAAATAAGAACGGCTTAATTCAGGGATCTCCAGGTAGAATTTTGACATGAATTTAACTCCTGAGAGCTAGGAAACAATTATACATGTTCACAAGATTAAGAAAATCAAGATTTGGGCTTCAAATATGCCATTTAATGTTGGTTACGCTGGGGCCACACTTTGGTCACGCTACATAGCATGACCAAATCAAACGGGCCCAAAATAGTAGTAAAATGGAGTTAAATTCAGTATCCAAGCCACCTTGGAGGGTAGGTAGTAGTTGGACATCAATAAACAGGCATCAGCATCCAAAAATCAGCTCAAAATAGGGCATAAACACTTGGTCACGCTAAGGTCATGCTCGACAGCGTGACCATAGCATGACCAACCAAAAGTGTGCCAAAATAGTCTCCAAATTGGCTCAAAATAGACATGCAGAATCCTCTTGACCTTAGGCATGTAGATCCACTTTGAAAATGGGTCTCACAGGTCAAAAATGGGTTCAAAATGCAATGTTTTCATGTCATACGCTGTTAGTGACGCTGGACGCCAGACATTGACGCCAGAATAGGCTACACACACATCAGAGCCAGATCCATGCATGTTGGAGCCTTTGGTAGCCCAAAAATAGCACAGAACTATAGATCCAAAGGCCAAACACCTAGATCCATGCTTGTACATTAACATTTAATTCATTTTTGACATTTTTTTTAGTGTTTCAAGTTCTTACGCTAGGCATTACGCATGCCAGCATAAGAGATCTTGGACGTTGCACTGTACATTGTAACAATTTTTGTGCATTTCAGTCAAAATGGTCACACACATTGCCTGATCTACATTTCCCACACCCGATAGCCATGGATCTTCACACAGATCTACATCCCATGCATCGAAACCATATAAATACCTTGATTTTCCACTAGATCGAGAGGGTTGGCAAATTTGATCACAGAGCATCCTATACACTTTGTAGGCTAAACATTCTTGGCAACATTTCATATGCTGGGCATCAGACTTGGTTACACAAAGCAAGGAAAATCTTGGTCACATTGTAGAACCTACAACCAAAAACCTATATTCCCCAGCATCCATCCAAATCCACCAAGGCTCACGTCTGACTAGCGGTAATCCGCAACTACGTTTGACCGGTGCACATTGTAATCATTTGTAATACACATGGTAATCATTTGTAAGACACATTGTTTGCCAGCCAATTTTTAGTTTTCATATAGTTTGCATCGTTTACTTTGTTTTCACCGTTTACTATTTACATTCGTTACGTCTATTATGCTTATTTGCATTCTATTTTCACCGTTGGCATTTGTTTACGTATAACCCAATGCATCGCAATTGCGTATGTTTGGGGAAGTCCTCGTTTGATTTGTGTGTGAACCATTCAAGGCACCCTACCTTCATTGATTTCCAGCTTGCCCTCAAGTGAAGGTAGGGTCTTACTATTTTGTCCATAGATCTCTCGGTGTCTATTCATTCCAACCTCTCACCAATGATTTTGGATGGTAGAGAAAGCTATAACAACATAATTCAACTTGCATTATGTTGCTCAATCATCAACGAAGGGACAAGAAATAGCTCACAACCTCACCCATCGATGATCAAGCAATAATAGAGGCTGAATTCCTTGACGAACATATTAACAACATCAACCCTATACCATCTAACTTCGAAGCTACTTTGCATTTCGACGGTGCCTCAACTACGTGAGGTAGTAGTGTTGCTACCATCATTACATTCCCCTCTAAGGATTGTTTATTACTTTACATTCCTTTGTACGAATAACGTAGTTGAGTATAAAGGACTCCTTAGAGGCCTCTTAGCAACACGAGAACTAAAGATTCAACATTTGGTAGTTTGAGGTTATTCCCAACTCATTGTCAACCAGATTACTGAAGTCTATGCCTGTAAAGCTTCACACTTACAACCTTATTGCGACTTGGCCAAAAGTTTGCTGAAATAGTTTACAACAATAGACATCCAACACGTGCCTCACAATGAAAATACCATAGCAGATGCGTTAGCCATGATAGCATTGAATGTGCCATCCCACCTGTTTGCAACTTTACCTGCTTTGATAATATAATGCATAAACCCTATTACTCAAATGGTACACATCGCAGCTATCAGTACCACCGATATTCAAGAATGGTATGCTAACATTAAAGCTTACCTTCAACACGACGAACCCCTGCATGGCTTAACAACCGCTCAAAAGGATGAAATTCGAAAGTGAATGCAGTATATGTCCTTGTACAAGATAACACTTTATGCAAAAGCTCCTTTCATGGGATATTACTAACCTACGTTGGTGGAAAACAAGCACAGAAAATCGTTAACGAAGTCCATGAGGGACTATGTGGAGGACATATAGCTCCCAGGGCTATGGCAATGAAAATTAGATGCCTAGGATATTACTAGCCTTGCATAGAACAAGATTTCCTTGCCAAGGTTAGGATGTATGATACATGCCAATGACATGGAAATCTAATACACATATCACCTACTGAGTTGCACCCTACATAGATCACGTAGCCATTCCAACGATGGGGACTAGACATCATAGGACCCATCATGCCTGATTCTTCCGCAGGACATAACTTCATCATCATTGCCACCAAGTACTTTACAAAGTGGGTGGAGGCTATTTCCCTAAGGAAGACTACATCTCAATAGGTTTGCCACTTTATGTTAGACAACATAGTAGCAAGGTTTGGTCTTCCCATGACTATTGTGACAGACAACAAGCCATAGTTTAGTAGTGTGGAAACCAAAACCTTTTGTGACAACCTTGGCATCAAGCACTCATTTTCATCATAGTACTACCCACATGCAAATGGTCAAGTAGAGGCAACAAACAAGGCCATCATAAACTTGCTTAAAAAGATGCTTAGCAGTAGCAAGAGGCGATGGCATGAACAAACCCTCTATGTGTTATGGGCTTACTGCACAACGTGCAGAATGGCTACAGGTAAAACTCCTTACAAGCTTGTTTATGTATCTAAAGTGGTGTTACCTCTTGAATTCTAGGTACTATCACTATGAATGTTCCTTTCAAGCATCGTGAATGAGGCCCAGAACAATGAGTCAAGGATCATTGACCTTGACTCTGTAGAGGAGGAGCATGCCCAAACACTTGATCACATTGAATGGTACTAGGACAAGCAGTGACAAAAGCACCATTGCAATCTACATCAATAGCCGATCAAAAAAGGGGACCTAGTCCTCAAGGCTATTCATGAACATGTAAACAAGTTCTCAGCAAACTGGGAAGGCCCATTCATAGTCACGAAAGCCTAAAAGAATGGGGCCTTCAAGCTGGCTGATATGGATGGTAATGAATTTTCAAATCCTGTGAACCACTTGTACCTTAAGCCATACTACATCTGATACAAAGCAAGGTAAGCACCATCATCCGCTACAACATAAAACTAGCAAAAATAGTTTGCTATGACTATAAACTGTCATAGAATGTTCGCTATGATGTTAAATTCGCACAGCACGTCCTTGGGCTATGACATAAAACTAGCACCCATAGTATGGTCTGCTATAACCTTAAACTAGTAATCCACCATCCACTATGATGACAAACTAGCACAATAGTTTGCTAGGACCTTAAACTGGCACATCGGTCCTGTACAACCTTAAAGTGGCCCATCCACCATCCATTACGACATTAAACTAACACAGCAGTCTACTAAGACCTTAAACTAACACATTACGGTCTACTAGGACCTTAAACTAGCACATCTAATAGTCTACCAAGATCTTAAATTGGGTTCGCACTTCAACACTAACCAACACAACATCCATGACCCTACAAACAAGTGAGTGTGCATAATTCCAACTTTCTAGACAACACGGGGTGGGACGTTGTAGTTCTAGAATGCAGTTCACATTGCTAAGGAAACACCCTATGGAACACGAGTAGTGTCACCACCCTTGGCATCTTGCTGACCTTTCGAAGATGTCATCTGACATCTTGCTGACTTTTCAGAGCTATCGTTACTATCGCCACTCATCCTAGTAGTAGCTCTTGCTATCAGCGCTTGCTGCTAGAGTTCTAGCACTATTGTGACCCAAACACAAAGTTGTTATCCTCCAGCCCTCGCCATCATCCAAGTCCAAGATCCGTTCAGCTATTAGGATTCTTACCTTGCAACTGGATTGCATGATGTTTTCCTTGGGAAAGGAATCCTGAGCACTTGCATCACCACCACTCCTATCCTCTCTAGTGCCAGCCTCTTCAATATTTCATTGCCAAAACTGCTACTAGCCTTCTTAATTTAGACATTGCATTCCTCAACAAAAATGATCACTACATCAGTAGTGTCTAAAGCAAGAAGGACTTTGCCCTCACTTCATTTCATGGTTATATTTTTCTGGTTTTCTCTTTGTTGCGTTTGCAAGATACAGGCCAAGGGGGCACCATTTAGAGATGTGTTTCCCCAAGAGAGTAGGACACTACATAGTTTTGAAATGATCGCTTAGACTAGCTTGGCTACTTGGGAGTGCACATCCCGCCCTCCCTCTTAACCCTCTTAACCTTGTTTCTTATACTCGCAGTTTGTCACATCTCTCTTACAAGCTTTCCCAATGCATATAAAGACCTCCCACATGTTCAACTACTAAGTCCATGATACACATAATGCAACTCACCACATGGGAAGCATCTATAGGTAGGTCAAAGCCCCACATGGATGTAACACAGCTCATCTTGGGGAAGAAACACATGTCCTGCAATAAGAAGGTTGTTTGCAAGTGAACATGGCTAAACAGTAGAAGAAAAGCACAAACATGTAAAAGAGTAGAAAAGCTCAAAAAAATGGTACCAAATCTGTTTCAAAATGACCATCTCTAAGCACTTTGATGAGAGGTCGAAGGCTAGCAAAAGAAAGATGCCCATGCATGCCAACTCCCTCACAAGCACTCCGATGAGGGATCACGCTCTATTATATCTTTTCCTCCCCTGAACTTGTCCCCTCACATCCATCCTCTCCCCCTTTCTCTACATGACTATTTCAATACTCCCAAGCATAGCAAAGTGACATCTAAGTGACCATTGGAGAGCAATGTTAGCATTTTTTTTTCATGGTGTTTCATTTTCTTCGTCGATGTCTCTCGAGCAAGTCCTCCAGACATCAACAAAGAGGGGTCATTTAAACACCATAAAATTTTAGGACCCTGATGCCTGAGCAAAGTCTTGAAATTCAGGCAAGGGCTTCCACAAGTGTAGGGTCACGATGGGCCATGAAGATAGTGTAGGCACTAAGTGTAGATTGTACAGTCTGGCAAGTTTTCTATCTCTAGGGATGATAGGCCTGCTGGGCTCCCTAGCCTACCCAACTGGACAATTGACCTAGTTGACAATCTATCCAGAGACCATGCTAGGAGTTTCTGAAAGTGTTCATGATGAGCTAAATAGTTCGGCAAGTTTTCTAATGAAGAAATCTACTACGCTACACTACACAGTGTAGCAAGCCTTGTAAAGACCAATCAGATGTCCAAGACGCAAATTGATAACTAGCCAATCTTCTAGAGCATCTGCCCTATTTCATCCCTGAACCATGAGTGATATGGTGCAATGGAATGTGGCAAATTTTGTCAAGTATTATCTCAATCTGAGTGCTACGCTATGCTATGCTACACAGTGTAGCATAGTGTAGTGGGGATTTACTTTGACAACACTCCTACTCGGGTAGCTCCAATGGAGTAAAAGTACTTGCCCCTACTTCAACTGTCAAACAAGCTTGCTCTATTGACACATCAAGACATGACAAACATCCTATGACAAAATGTTTGTAAAAATGAGTCAGGATTTGGCCAACATTGGGTGCTACGCTGTGCTATGCTATGCAATGTAGCATAACATAGTAAGGACAGAACACACAAAGGCCCCTCTATTGAGCAATCCCAGCAAGAGGATCACACTTGGCAATGCTTCAGCCTTCAAAACTACCTATCCCACTTAGCCCTTAGACCTCAAGCAAAGTTTCCAGATAAAATGTTGTACATTAAACAAGGATGCAAGTCACATTGGCTACTATGTTGTGCTATGCTACATAGCGTAGCACAGTGTAGTGAGGATGCAAAACTACAGAAGGCCCCAAGGATGAACTCAGCAAGTCTGAACGATTTCTAGCATGGAAGACAAAGTTGCAATTTTTTTCTTGACCAAGCCTTAGAAAAATTCTCTCAGTTTCTAGGCAAGACTTCTTTCAAGATCAGTGGCTATGCTATACTATGCTATGTAGCGTAGCATGTAGTTACTTACATTACGCCAACATGATGGACAATGTAAGTAATGTAACACTTACATGGAGGCATCAAGACATTTTCAATTAGCTCTAAAACTTGTTGGCAATGATCATTCTCACCCTGGCATTTTTGATGGACAAGATCAGCAAACTTGCTTCATTTTTCATACCCCTGATCAATTCCCAAAATTGTCCCTATGCTTGACCCTGCTCATAAGAGTAGAGAAGACATAGTCCTAGAGCATAGGCTCCATTTCATTTTCATTGTTAGTATGATTTTTGGATTTTGGCACATGTAGTTTTAGCAGTATGGTCACAACATAACAGTGTTCACATCCAGCATCACACACTTGCATAGCACAACTATGATTGCACCTTGTGCGACCTTGGACACATGGCATCTAGACCATGTTTTTCCCCTAATTTTGACCCTATAAATACCCCGGTGAAAAATGTTCAAAGGGTTGGCTTTTGGAGAGCATAGTCGGCATTTTTAGCATTCTAGTTAGCTTTGAGCATTCTAGTTGACTCTAGACATCCTTTTGCGGGTCTAGCATTTTGGCACTTTGGCGAGCAAATTGGCAAGCACAAGAATCCCGAGTAGCAAGCTATTGGCTATAGTTCAAGGACCTATGACCATAGTGCTCTATTGTAAGTTATGCCATTTTAGTGTTGCATACTCAGTTGTACACTTTTCAACAAAGAAAAGATTAGATTTGCCATCTTGGGGTGGTGCATTTTCTCACCCAAGTCTCTTCTATGCTTTGTTTACTATTTTTGTGTTTTGCACTACTTTTATTTTCTTGCATTTGTTGATCATTTCTTTACTTCATACGTTGCTCCTAAAACAAATTTTTACAAAAGGTTAAGTTACACCTATTAAGTTCCTATCTGATCAACTAGACTGTTCAGGGTACCCCATTTCCATTTCTCTCCAGCACGACCCTAGCACGGATCCAAGGTTAAACTATATGTCTAACAACCTCTTGGTGTTCCAACCACTAACTTTTTTGGTCACTACATTAAGCACCTTGTCTTTACCTCCAATAGGCCCTCACATGGATGCAGAGTCAAGCTAGGTGCTTGTGAATCCCTTGGTGTTCCAGCCACTGATGTTTTCGACTGCTATAATTTTTTGGTGCTAGAAGAAGGGTGTGAATCATTTTTCTCTTTTAGACTTCTTTTGAGGTTGTGTCATATGCTCTCTGCAACCCTATTGCTAACTTTGGGCTAGTGTAGACGCAACACCCCTGTGGACCTGCTACATGTGTGGAAGTAGCTAAATCTTAGGCCTGTGTAGGTGTTGTCTACTAACTAGTTGATGTAGATTGGATTCCCTAGAACCCATGTAGCAACTCCAAAGAATCCATTCACATGCTTAGCTAAATTCTAGATGCTTAGTAGAGAGCATAGTTAGCTCTTAGCATAGAGAGTATAGTTATCTCTTAGCATAGAGAGCATAGTCTCTAGAGTTAGCCATTTTTCTACAATTTCTAAACTTAGCCATTTTTTTTTTGCAATTTCTAGAGTTAGCCATTTTTTGCAACCAACAAAGTTAGCTATTTTTCCATAATTTTTAACCCACACACATGAATTCTAAAAAACCTTTAACATTAGTTCTGAGCACACTCACTACCTTGCCAACCCAACAAGAAAATAGGATTACCACCCTACTAGTCCTACCATGGTAGAGCCAAGGAAATCACTTAGGTTGTCTGGCTAAGATCCCAAGTATACCATGTTGAATGATGAATAGTAAAACTTCATCTATGTGAAGATCCAAGTGGTCCTATTCATAGACTACCTAGACATGGAAGCAAATTGAGGTTATGAGCTCATCCATCAAAATGGATAGGAGTATATCCCCTCCCTCGTCAACTTCAACTCATTAACCAAACCCTGTCGATGGATCCTAGCCTAGTTTGTTCAAACAAGTGAGCATGAAGTAGGGACAGATTACAAGGAACCCTTGCAAGAAGAGCAAGATGAGTTTGAAGGTCATTTCAAGCATGAGGACTCCTTCCATACTATCTTCCAGTGGACAACCCTTGATCTAGCCCTCCCATAGTCCCATCTACCTTTCTTTCTTAAGATTTTCATAGCCCTAGTGTCACCTTCCAAGTCAACGCTTATAGTAGTAACACACCAGATGCAGCATACACTTCGAGATGCACTACCTCCTATTAACTTTCCCTTCAGGGCATTTTCGTAACCTATCCAACCATCTCTACCAGTGGCAATCATGCTTGCTCAACCTTACATTCACACTGCACATGTCTCCCAATCCCAAATGACTTAGGCACCTTACGTCCTACCTATTTTATTGACAACCTTGGTAGTGGTTCAACTGATGCACACATGACATGGTTCAATCACTAGGTCCATAGAATAGGTAGCACAATAAGCACCTTGCATGGTCCCACAACCTGGAACTAGGTCATGGACCATGCAACTAGCATAGTAGGTAGCATAATTGCCATAGCACTCTACTACATCCTGAAACTTGGATTAGGCATTCCAATTGATCCAAACCTTAATAGAGGAGGTCAAGTGGCTCAAGGCCACCTCCTCTAAAATAGTTCACATGGTGGACTTCTACTAAGATAATCTTGTAAGTCTTGTTATTACACCACTAACTCTACCTACTGGGATCCCACTACCCCACTTCACTAAGTACAATGGTGAAGGGAACTCCAATTTCCACCTTGTGACATTCAAATCTAAGTGCCTACTACTACAAGCATGGCCACATTTCATTAGATGCATTTTTGCCATGTCACTCACTAGCAAGGCACTAGACTAGTACCGAGCACTACCCACGAGCTCTATCTCCTCTTTGAAGGATCTTTTGAACCAGTTTATCATGCACTTCAAGTATAACTTGAAGCTTAAAAATACCATGGAGGAGCTCATGTAGATCAAGTAGGATCACTTAGAGCCTATGCAAAAAAATTTTGAACACTAGAGCACCTCCCTAAATGAATTAGAGAGCCAATAGCTAAGATGCAGCTCCTAGCCATCTTTAAGGATGTAGTTAACAACTTCATCAAGTCAAAACTATACTACTTAGTGTTGCAGTCTCTGAGCCAATCCTTTGCCCAAACAAAGAGCATACAAATGTGGTGAAAGCTAGCAAGGATCCATCCTACATGGCCTATAAAAACATACATGCTAAGAAGGACAAGTATAAGGGAAAGAAAAGCACAACTATAGCAAATATGACAAAAGAGGCCAAAACAACTACCCTGAAACCAATGGCTAGGCCACCTAAGGCCCTGGCCAACAATCAAACTACCACTCCTAGCACCGCGGCAACCAACCAACCCACATCATTAGTGACCATAGTGTAAGTTGCTCCAAGGCCCAACTTTGAGTGCAATGATTGCTCAAAGTATACCTCACTCCCATTGAAACCTTTTGAACTATTGGACCAAATGTTGAAGGTTGGATGTATCTAGTACAAGTAGATGTTCCAAGATGCTTACAAAAGGCATGATAGATAGTACAAGTTCTTGAGGAATCATCCATTAGCATTCTTGAATGAGCCTCCAGTATAAAAACACTTTAATTTGGATTGGTCTTACCACTACCATTGGTTGCTGGGTCACAAAATTGACTTTTGCATGGCTCTGTAGGATTACCACCAAAGAATGATTGATAGAGGTGAGTTGGTACTTGATGCTACCAATCCAATTAGGCCTCAAAACCAATCCATGGGGATGTATAAGGATACTTTGAACCCAGACAATGTAGGCTATGTCATCAATGCTATCAACCCGTAACTAGCATGGTAACTGTTCATGGTTCAAGTACCCTCTAATAGTGCAAGGATTCCCTTAGCCCTCACGGGTTCGAGGCCCCCTTTTGTTATTAGAGTGTCATACCAAGCACCTATGATGCCCTTTGTGGTTAGGATCCCACCTGATGTTGCATCAATGAAAACCACCCAGCTACCCTTTACCATCAAGGTGCCGCAACATAGTGATTCCTCACCTACTCAATGTTTGGTAGTTGGTAATGTATCTGTCCCTTCCCATCCAAGGGCCAATCCTACTAGCAACACTAATTGACCTTCTAGGTGGTAACCTGGGAGGTCCAACGAGCATCTCACAGACAAGCTAATGAGACAACATCAGGAGTAAAGAGCACTTGGTCCACCGAAGTTAGTACCCCTATTTGTAGTCCCCATGGCCAAAACAACTAACGAGGCCACAACTAGCAACTCACAACTAAGCACTGGGGCCCTTGCACAAGCCAAGAAAATCAAGCTCAAGTCCCCTCCATGCAAAATTCATCTCTTAGAACATATGGAGGAGGTCAAGGCCAACAAACTAGGCCTCATAGACCAAATTAGTCTAACAAAGACTAGGTGCGTAAAATCCTTTAGTGGGTCATGCATCACTATTAAGGGCATCATGACAATAGCCTTTGTGATAGGAGAGCAATTCCCCACCTTCATTGAGTTTATCATTATAGAGGAGATGCTAGAATTCAACTTGATATTAGGTAGGCCTTGGCTAGCCTAGCTATGGACCATCTTTTCCCTCATCCATCAAGAAATCCGCCTTCTATATGAAGGTGGTGAAGTTATCATCCATGATGATAACATAGCCCCTCTAGCCATTAACAACATAGATATGGAGCAAGGGTTAGAGGTAATATTTCTTGATGACATGTCCACACTAAAGGATAAGGATGAAGCATGTGAGGAAAACCCACTTGAAAAGATAGAAGAAGTTGATAGCTTACCAGCGGATGCCTTATGGGCAAAATTTCCCTTCAATGTAGCAAGTAAAGGTCAAAGAGACTATTGAATAGTATCCTCTAGCCCTATGCACCCCCTAATCTACACTAGATTAGGAAGCAATTGTGTGACCAAGATGCCCCCTTAGTCCAAAAGCACACCAAGGACTTGCCTGCTATTCACTTACACGCTACATCTTGCTTCCCATTTATGTCACATTAGCATTGTAGCATATTGTTTACATTTAGTTTAATTGATTAGCTTACTATCCACATTATCTATGCATTTGATAGCTTAGGTTACATTTTTGTTGTTGTTGCTTCAATGCATTTACTTTCATGCATAAAAAATATCAAAATGCATAAAAATCATAAAAATTAAAATTACAAGAATAAAAGAGAGATAGCAACATACTAGGCCCAAGATGACCTTAAACTATTGCTTTTGATCCTATTTCTATGGCGTGCCATGGCCTTAAATAGCAATGTGTAGCCTACCATGGTCATAAACTAGCAACATGTGGCCTAGAATGGACTTAAACTAGCAATGCCCATGGCCTAAAATGCCCTTAAACTATCCCCATTAATCCTACCATCATGTCTTGAAATGGCCTTAAACTAGCATGGGGCTTGCAATGGCCTAGTTATGCTATTGTTGCATAATACTAAGTTAGCACATTAATTCATCACATTATAAGCATAGCAAATGCATAACAAATAATCATAAAACATAAAAAGAAAATATTTACACATTACACATTACATATAGCAAATACATGCATTAGACACCATATGAATAGCAGTATATATCATGAGTAGTGTCATGCAATAAAAATACAACAAAAATAGAAAAAATGCCCAATAGCAGGTGTGCATCAGGTCATGCTCAACTAGTGATGTTAGGTGGAGGTAGCAAAAGAAGCCTCTCTGAAAGGGATGATAATCTCTCTCTTAGGAGAGCCACTCACCACCATATGTCATGCAAAAAACTTGTATGTCTACCTTCTACCAGTTGCTTCAAGAAACATCTTGATGCAACGATGTTCAGTAAACTCCTCTTTGTACCATCATAGGTCTGCATCACACTCATGCTTATATTCATGCTTTTGGTTCTTCTAAGTCTGCATCTATCTATACATCTTTGTACTATAATTTTTCCAATCTTGATTCTTTTGGAAAAGCAAGTCCATCTATAGCCGCTCCTCAATCACCTCCTATGTGGCCTCATTCTTAACTCTGATTCCTATTCAATATCAGGTATACTCTATCTTAGAGGTACACCAGGCGCTGTCTCCTTGAGCTCTAGCTACCAAGAAATCATATCTTGATTGAAGATCATTGATCTTCATATCTTGGCTGGCCACCCTCTCCTATAGCTCATGCATGCATTTCCACAAGTGCTCATTCAAGTGCTTGTAGATCCACAATGCCTTTGCATAGGAAAGTGTGCACTTGTTCGATGCCTCATGCATGTGATGAGATACTTGATTAACCTTAAGAGGGAGGTTAGGGAGGGCATATACCTTGGCTACCTTGCTCAGATCCCACTAAAGCTTAGGACCTCTAGGCATGTAACAAGCAATTAATGTTAGCCAAAAACTAAGCATGTAAGCAGTAGAGCAACATAGCAAAGTAATATCACACATACCAAGCTCAAGATCTACCTACTACAAGTAATCCATCATGTCCTCAACAATGCCTTCCATGAAGGTAAATTTATTGGGCATGTCTACCCATGACTCCATGTAGTAGGTAGACGTGGGACCGCTAGTAGGGACATATAATGCTATAACACAACAATTTAATTAGCATATAATAGGATAATTAAAGATGCTAGAGTAAGCAAGCAATGATAGATAGTAGTAGATAATTAGTTACCTAGCAAGCCCTTAGGCATAAGTGCAAGGGATCACCTAGTTGCACACCATTGAATATGCTATCAAAGTAACTCCCATTAGGGTAAAGCAACCCCTCTTCCTCCAACTATCATAGGATCTTTGCTATCTCAGGTAACACATACCCATGAGCCTTCCCCTTCTTAGCTTGAGGAGGTGCTTCTTCTGCTACACTTCAGCCATTGCTCTAGTAGCCCTATCTTCTATCTCTGCAATTAACACACATACATAGATAGCACGTTAGTACACATGTGCATGTTACTAGCTAGTTAAAAACATAACATAAGGAAGAAAAATATAAACATATAAACATACATTAATATAATATATGCAGCTAACAAGTTACACATAGTAACCTTTAACCTCTGTGCACAAGCTTTGAAGCCTAATACAGATCTTCTTATTGCTTGGCCTCTTGGCCTCAGGGGTAGCCTCCTCCATAGGACATGGCCTCTTAATCTTTTCCTTAGATAATCCCACCATCTTTGCAATATAGTGATCCACCTTGTTCATGTCACTAGTGCCAACTAGGGGACCCTCGCTTGCATTGTCACATGAGTAATGTGATTTCCCCATGAGACCCTTAGTTATTGCAAATAACAACTCATTGATCTCCTCTAAGGGATCCTACATGCAAGTGGTCATGAACATGTGCTTAATCCATGGCTCGGAGAGCTACTCATGATCCTACATAGTTCATTATCTTCCATTGCACAAAACCAAGAGCTTGATGAACCTTCATAAGTATCTTGTGAAGAATGTGAAGTGGACATGGAACCTTAACTTGGAGGTTGAGCCATGGCCTAGAAATCTTTGCATGTAAGCTAGTGATGATACAGGTAGCCTAGTTGAACCTCGTGCCCTTTAACAACACCTCCTTCATCACCTATGCCTACTCCACCCCAAGGATCTTTCCTTGGGAGAGCAACTTCAGAAAGGCATGAGTGGAGAAAAGAGGGTAGAGCTTTCACACCTCAAGCACAAGCACATCCTTAATTGGTATATCATTGTAAGATCAAGTGGCCTCCAACCACTTCTCAATCTCCCCTCTATGGTTCACCTTTCTACTGGCCTTATCAACAATCATTGGTCCATCAATGGGAAGGCCAAAGAGGTCAACAAAGAAGGCCTTGTTGAGATCAAGCACTACCATCACACAATGCACTCAGGTGACAAATTTTTTGATGTTGTTGCTACAGGAGTTGATGATGATAACCATTTCAACCACTAGGATACTCAAGTTAAGGGCCAAAAATAGGTCCATCAACCCTACATGTGTGAGTCAAGCTGTCAGTGCATCTAAGGTGTTATGGCATAGCCAGTGTTGTGGACCCTTCACATCACCATACTTCATGATGAGAATGACCTCTGTGCAATCCGTGGTTATCACTATCACCTTGCCTAAGGAAAAAAATACTACAACAAAGGAAAAACAACATTAGCATCATGCAAAGGCAAACTAACAGGCATACACGAGAAACTACATAAGCCAAAACATAGATGCATATGTGGCACAAATGCGATGCAAGATGGAGCTGATGTTGGAAGCATCTCCTCATCCAACCAATTGTGGATTTTACACCACTCATATGCCCTTAGATACCAAGTATGATAGGCCCTGATGAGTGGCGAGGTACCCCTACACTCCACCATACGAAACGAGCGTACACGCGCGATCCGGTCGAACTCCGCAGACTAAATGCCTTAACGCCACAAGAAACACTTGGGGTTAATCGTTCGTTGTCTTCCCAGGCTTGCTTGTA
>MNCI01006660.1:490202-502681 GCA_015680685.1 Gnetum montanum | reverse complement strand
GATATCGCGTACGCGATATCGCGGCCTAGTGCATATGGCGTCTCATCAGGCCCCAAGGTTAGACCCCACTTTCTCAATCATGGTTGCCTAAAAATTTGGGCTAGAAGAGAACACCTCTAGGGCAATACGGGTCAAGGCTAGAGCATCTACCTCATCATGTAGGCCCTCCTCGTCAACCCTAAACCTGGTGTTGGTCATGAGATGTTAGCAATTTAACATGAAAAAGTAGCAAAGAACATTGCAAAAACCATAAATGCACTTACCCTTTGGTGTTGTAGATAGTTCTAGGTGGGTTTTCGAATAGGGTGTGTACTCATAGTACAATGAAAAGTGTGTTGCTCTTATTGTAGCAACCAAACCCCATCATGTGCCATATCCTAGATAGGTATCAAGCACCACTAGGACCTTAACCTAAACCACTTGCTCAGTCACTGCTAGTAGTAGGCTCATCTAACATGAAACTCAAGATGTCTTTGTTAGCCCTAGGTAGCAATGTCTCAGTGATGGTGTTAGTAACCTCCATTGCCAAGTGTGACCACATGATCACACTAAACTATTGCAACAAGTACTCCACAAACTCATGAGTCCCTAGCTAGAACCACACTACCTAAGGGCCCACCTACATATCCAATGCAAGCATGTTGGGGAGGGGTTCACTTATGTAGCATAGGATGCCCACGAGCTTCACCATGACCAAGATAGGCTTCAAAAACACCCTACAACCATCAAGTAACAAGAAAAGCATAAGTATACACACATAGATGCAAATTTTGGCATGAAATTATTAAAATGAGTTAGGAAAATTAGCAAAAATAACATAGCATAAAATGCATTAACAAAAAATTCTTAATTTTGGTACTACACCCTAGGGACCCATAGGTATAGGATGTCAACCAACTTATTTGATGCACCTAGTACTCACTAGGGTACAACATGTTTTGATAGGTTTAGCATTGTTATAGTTTGCAAGTTTAGCATTGTTATATTTCACAAGCTTAGCATTATGCACATTTTATATAATTTTCACAAAATTTTTCTAACTCTAGATTACCTTAGTGAAAAGCGTAGTTTGGAAATTGTGAAAATTTTCTAACTATGGATTGCCTCAATAGAGAGTGTAGTTTGGGGCTGTGAATTTTTCTAACTCCCAACTATGCTCTATATAGAGCATAGTCTTTAAAAATGAACTTTTAAGGTAAACATATTTCATCAAACACTTGGTATCAACTGCTCTTCCAAGGCACAAGGAACGTAGTCTTGGCCACGATAGTGGAGAGCGTAGTCTCATGCACACTACCCAGCTAGCCTTCACTATCAGTACCCTAAACCCCAATGTCAAAAAATTCAAAAAATATAAAAAATAATGTGCCCTAGCACCATGTGCCCTCATGACCCATATGACATGCTATAGGGAGCAATGACCCTCGTGGACCTTGTGACACGTAGCACCCCTTGCCTTTGCCCTACATCAAAACCCAAACAAAATACATTGTAGAAAATAAACCCCTACATGGTTCCAAAGAGCCAAACTGAAGCCCTTGCCTTGAGTGTAGATCAAAATAGAAGTGTCTCCTTGTTTCAACAAAAAACAGGAGGATGAAATAGATGGACATGATTTGCCATTAGCTATAGCTATGACCATGGCCCGTGTGGCCATGCTGTGGGGTATGGCCCATGATCGGCTCTAAACTATGCCAAAAATACCATTTTCTATCAACAAAAAAATGCAAGACAAACCCCTACCTTGCCCTCCTTCTTGCACCACAAGAATACCAAATTTTTCTTTTGAAAAAAAATGAAAGCCAAACCCCTAAAACACCCTTTGCCCTATAGCAAGCTACCCTAAAAATCCACCAAAATCCTTGCCACCCCTCTTGTCCCTAGTGCTTATGTAAGGAAACCCATGTGCAGTAGCTAAAAAACCCATAGCATCAAACCATTCCTATTCATGCTGCATCAAAATAGTGTGTAGTAATAGCAGCCACCACCATACCCTTGCCAAACACCAAAAAAAGACAAGCAAGAAATAAATGGGAGAGCATTGTCAAGGTACCTAGCTAATGTTGATGGCTTCCTCTCCTCCACGTACACCTATGATAGGTGGCCCAATGCTCATTTCCCCTTGTCCACATTCACTAGTCCTAGGTGCAACCATCCACTTTGGCATGTCATTATTCTAACTACACTCTTCATTGGTAGTGTGAAACAACAATGGCAAGACTATGCTCTAGATGTCACATTTGAAAACAAGAAAATGACAACTTACCCATGGTGAAAATGCACCTATATATCCTCTTAGGGTTAGTTAATGACCCACCAACCTGAGACTACACTTCATACTTAGCCAACATTTTTAACTTTGGGTGAGAGCATAGTCACCCATACTTAGCCAAAATTTTCAACTTTTTGTCACCTAGTGAATGACCAAGCCAATTCCACTTTCCAAGCATAACTAGCCTTTCTTGGAATGACATGCCTAACACATATATGGTCTAGTAAGACCTAAAATTGGTATGTATGGCCTTCTGAGGCCTAAAACTAGCACGAACATGCTTACCTTCCTTAATAACCCACATGCATACTTAGGCAAATTTCATCACATTACTTTTTCTTCATTTGTGCATATTCATTTTATTAAAACAGGTGTCACTTAACATTTTTCTAGTTCATTTTATAGGAACATAACATGGCTATGCATGAGTAGCTTTTCTCACCTCTAGTCCTCATGGGACCTCATGGCAATATTGAGTGATGCACTGACCCTCATTACCTAGACCTTGAGCCTACAACCTACATTGAATACATAGCATTCATAGAGGCACAACTAGACTAGCCCAACCATCTAGTTAAAGCTCTCAATCTAGAGGTAGGGGACATCAAAGAGGATTTCCTTGTCAAGATTCTTGTGGATACACCTAATGGTGAGGTGAAAACATTAAAACTAAGCTCTTTTCTAGAGCCCCAGTATGCCCAAGACATTGCTAAGCTATTAAATGATAACATCAAGGCATTTTCAAGGTCATACAAGGACATGCTAAGCCTAGATCCTTAGCTAGTCTAGCATAATATCATTCTCAATTCCTACATTAAGCTAGTTAAAAAAAAGTGCACAAGGTTAGACCTGAGGTGGCATTGGCTGTCCATGATAAAATCACCAAGCTTTAAAAGTTGGTTTCATATAGGCTATTGACTATGTAGACTAGGTCTCCAACATTGTAGTTGTACCTAAGAAAAATAGAAGTATACGCATTTGCATAGACTTTCGAGACCTAAATAAGATGACCATCAAAATGATTTCCTGTTGCCTTGTATTGATCAACTAATCAATATCACAGCTATGCACATCTTGTTATCCTTTATGGATGGGTTCTTGGGATACAGCCAAATTAGGATAAACCCTAAGCACTAACTTAGCAAAATATTTATGATCCCTTGGGGTACCTTTTACTATACCATGATGACTTTTGGACTTAAGAATGAAGAAGCAATGTATCAATGTGCAAGACATGTATCTTTAATGATTACATGCTAAGTTTGCTTAATGAGTACATTGATAACATTACTATTAAGTCAAAAGTGATCGAAAAACATGTAAATGATCTAGACTCTTAAATGTTTCCTAAAACATTATCTTAGGTTAAACACCAAGAAGTGTATTTTCAGCATCAAAATGGGCTAGATGATCAATTTTGTAGTATTCAAAGCAGGGATATGCATAGACCCCAACAAGGTTAAGGCGATAACCAACTTAGCACCATCAGCCAACCTTAAGGAGCTACGAGGTTTGCAAGGTAGGTTGCAGTTCATACATAGGCTTATCACATGGTTAATCAATAAGTTACAACCAATGCAACATCTAGTCAAAAAAGGAGCCAACTTCTGGTGGATAACTCAATGCCAACAAGAATTTGACAATCTTAAGCAAGAGTTGACACAACTTCCTATGGCTCACCCTCTATAAGGAGATAAACCTTTTTACATCTACCTTGCCACTTCTAACACATCCATTGCTTCTTTACTTTGCCAAAAATAAGATGATCTCATAGAAGTCTCAATTTACTACTTAAGCCACACATTAGTAGCCCATGAAGTGAAATACAATGATCTAGAAAAGCACTACCTTACCTTAGTCTTCTCACTCAAAAAGTGGGGGCATTACCTTTTTGGTAGTCAAGTTAATATCATTTGCAAAAATAACATCCTTTGAGCAATCATAACAAACATCTATGAAAGTAGTTGTATTGCATGGTGGAAAGCAATAATAGTAGAGTTTGACGTACACGATGTTGCACAAGCCTCATCAAAAGGTTAAGCTATAGTCATACAACTCATGGCTTCACTAATAAATGATTAAGCAACCATAGATCTAGAATTTCCAGATGAGCATATTAATAGCATTAGCCAAGTGCTCGACAACTATGAGGTAGTCTTGCACTTTGATAGAGCTTCAACCTCTCAAGGGGGTAGTGCCACTATAGTCATCACATTTTCCCCCAAGGATATCCTATCCTTCACATCTTGTTTTACATTTCCTTGCACTAACAATGTGGCAGAGTACAAAGGTATCTTCCAAGAAATCCTTGTAACATGTAACCTAGGGATCCAACTCATAGTAATCTGAGGTGACTCATAGTTAGTGATTAGCTAGGTGACAGAGGTTTATGCCTGCAAGACCCAACATTTATAGTCTTACTATGACTTGGTAAAGCACTTGCTTCAATACTTTGCAACTATCGATGTCCAACACATTTCCCGAAATGAAAATTTCATAGCTAATGCATTAGTAACATTAGCCCTTAACATCACACTTAACATGTCCCATGCATTGTCCACCTCAGTGGTAGATTGCACTATGCCTATCATGCAAATCATTGACATTGCATCCATAGCCACGGTAAGCACAACCCATGTAGGAGAGTGGTATGATGACATCAAGGCATACCTTCTACAGGGTCAGCCTCTACAACATTTAACTATTACTCAAAAAGATGTAATACATAAACATTCACAGTAGTACATCATCATGGGTGATAACACGTTATGTTGTAAATCCTATGATGGCATACTACTAACCTTCATAAGTAACAACGAAGCATAAATGATCATCGAATAAGTCCATGAGGGATTGTGCAAAGGTCACATAGCACTTAGGGTGATGGTAGCAGAAATTAGATGGCTAGGCTATTATTGGCCTTACATGAAGTGCAATTGCCTCTCAAAGGTTAAAGCATGTGACATGTGTCAATGGCATGACAACTTAATGCACATGCCATCGATTGAACTACACACAACATAGATCACATGGTCATTCCAACATTGGAGCTTGGACATCATTAGACCCATAATGCCTAAGTCCTCCACAAAGCATAGCTTCATAATAAGCACAACCAAGTATTTTACCAAGTGGGTTGAGGCTATTCCCCTTAGGAAGACAACATCATATCAGGTTTGCAAATTTGTGCTTGATAACATAGTAACCTATTTTGACTTACCCATGATCATAGTAACAAACAACAGACCATAATTTAGTCGTGCCAAAACTAAAGCCTTTTGTGAGTGCTTTGGTATTAAACATTCCTTTTCATCACTGTACTACCCTCAAGAAAATGGCCAAGTGGAGGCCACTAACAAAGTCATTGTCAACCTTCTAAAGAAGATGCTAAGAAACAACAAATGATGGTGGCATGAGCAACTAGTCTATGCACTCTAGGCCTACTGCACAACACACCGAATACTAATAGGTAAGATGCCCTATAGTCTTTTCTATGGATCTAAAGTAATTTTGCCATTTGAATTAGACATTCCATCACTTTGGGTGATCCTCTTGAACTTCATTAATAAAGCTCAAAATAATGAGTTGAGAACCATAGACCTTGACTCAATAGAGGAGGAGTGCATGCAAACACTTGATCACATTAAATTGTACCAAGAAAAGCAAAGGCAAAAACACCATCACAACTAGCATTAGTGCATGATCAAGAAAGGGAACCTAGTCCTAAAGGCCATTCACAAACCCATGAATAAATTCTTGGCCAATTGGGAAGGGCCTTTCTTAGTCCCTAAGGCCTATGCCAATGGACCATTCAAGCTTGCTGATCAAGATAAAAATGAGTTTTCCAACTCAATGAACCATTCATACCTGAAGTCTTACTACACCTAGCATATAACACCACACATTAATCCAACAAGGTAAGTGACATGTCTGCTATGATGTTAAATTGGCAAAGCATTCATCTACTATGATGTTAAATTGGCATAGCATTCATCTACTATGAAGTTAAACTAGCACCTACACAACAACCTATCTGATATGATGCTAAACTAGCACAACATGTCCACTATGATGTTAAACTAGCATAGATTATCCACCATGATGTTAAACTAGCATCCAAACCTTTCATCCACTATGACATTAAACTGGCACAGCTCATCCTTGGGTCACAACATTAAACTAGCACAACAACTCATCTACTATGATGTTAAACTAGTGTAGCACATTAGCTATGATGTTAAATTGGCATAGCACTCATCTACCATGATGTTAAACTAGCACATAGAAATCTTCTAGGACTATAAACTAGCATACCATAGTCTACCAAGACCTTAAACTAGGTTCGCGATCAATCATGCATGGTTCTACAAGAAAGTGAGCAAGAATAATTCTAACTCCCCTCCCCCACTTTTCTACATCACATGGGTAGTGATCCTACAATCTCAGAATGGGGCACCTGCAACTAGCACACTTTTCTTATAGATGTGGTGTGGTTTCACAAGCATCAAAGTAAAGTCCATCTAGTGGCATGTAGTTCAATTGATGGAAAGCACCCTATAGTCAACATTTAGCAATGTGTAGAACCTAAAGTAGGTTCACCTCACAAAAAAAAAGTAAAAAGAAACAGAGTAAAAAAGTGAAAAGAAAAAAGAAAAAATAAAAAAAATAAAAGGAATAAAGCATGTCCCCAAGCAAATCAATAGCGCTATAGTTTTGTAACCAATCAGGCCCTAAATCCATACTAACTCTCTCATGAGCACTCTAACAAGAGGTTAACATTTTTAGGAGCAAGCCACTCTAGTGCTATGGTCACTACCAACCATACTATTTCTACATCCTAACACCCTACATATACTTTATCTTCCCTTTTATCCCCAACATATCACCTACATATATTACTCCCAACATACTACCATCCATATCACTCTTGAGCATGGTGCAACGACATTCAATTAGGGACTAACAAGAAATGTTGGTGCCAAGCCTACGATGGTGTTTTCTAGTTCTTTATTGATGTCTCTTGGGCCACTCCTTTAGATGTCAACAAAGAGGGTCCAATGAAACACCACCAAATTTAGGCTACAACATCTCAATTGCAAATTTTCCTAAGTGTCAGCATGAGACTACTTTCTACAAATTTTTCTAAGTGTTGGGACTACACTTTCCACTACTCCAGAGCATAGTCAACCTAATGGAGAGTGTAGTTGGTTCAAGAAACTAATTTTTTGGCAATTTTGTCTAGTATCATCACAAATCAAGAAGCTACAAATTTTCCTATGTGTTAGGACTATGCTCTCCACTGCCCCAGAGCGTAGTCAGCTCAATAGAGAGCATAGTCAACATGAAGGCTAGTTTGC
Organism: Gnetum montanum; assembly: GCA_015680685.1. NCBI lineage: Eukaryota > Viridiplantae > Streptophyta > Gnetopsida > Gnetales > Gnetaceae > Gnetum > Gnetum montanum. The sequence goes on along the minus strand of MNCI01006660.1, from coordinate 495,052 downwards.
AAAATTTTCTAAGTGTTAAGCTAGCTGTTGCAAATTTTCTCTAAGTGCTGATACTACACTATCTACTACCCCAAAGTGTAGTTAAGCATAGTTATGATGAAGGTGTTATTTTTGTAGATTTTTCCTAAGTGTTAAGACTATGCTCTCCACTAGAATAGACTATAGTCAAGCGTAGTCAAACTAGAAGCCAATTTTTGCAAGTTTTGACAAGTGTTTGGACTATGCTCACCCCCAGTCAGGAGCATAGTCAACCTTCCATGGAGAGCATAGTTAGCACATAGACACTTTCTACAAAATTTTTTCTAAGTGTTGAACTACACTCTCCCCCATTCAAAAGCGTAGTCAACCAGAAAAGCCTTCAAATGCATCCACAATGTAGCATTGGCATTCAACTCAGCTCTAACACACCTCCAATAAGCATAATTAGAAAAATGCATCTTTTTTGTATCCATTTTATCCCAAAAATTGTAACTACACTCGACCCCACACAAGATAGTGGAGAGCATAGTCTCTTAGCCTTACAAAGTCTAGTAGAATACAACAAATCATAACACCATCAGCCTCAATTGAAAGTGAAGTTGCATGACCATGTAGTTCCAACCATCCCACTACCACGTGGTAGCCATTCCAGATTTCCTACTAACCTTAGGCTTATAAATACCATAGCCATTGACATTTTAAAGGTTGGCAAAAATTTGGGTTGGTAGATTTGAGAGCTTAAAAAACTTAAGCATTTTGGCATACTAGCGAACTGGAGGAAGATATAGTTGCATACCATTGTAGCATACTGTGGGATACTACAAACCACCATAGTCCACTACACACTATGGTGGCCAACCTGATAGGCACAAACACTATGGTAGAATGTCATTATTATGGCTAGACAACCTTAAGACTATGACTACACTATCTACTATGCCTATTGTACACTGCGTATCTTCTCATTCCTTCTGGAGTTAACTACACCCAATCCCACTTGGGCTGGTGTTCCATTCTCTCTTACTCTCTTCCTATGCATTTTTAGCATCTTTACTTGCATTTTCAGCATTTTATTTGCATTTTCTACTATTTTCATGCATAGCCACATGTTGACACCTTCATTTCTTGGTGAGAACCTTTGACTATGCTCACTCCCATTGACATTGTTAACACTGTGAACACTACTCAACACTTAGCATCATTTTTCATTGGCATCGCAACTAACCATGCTACACCCCATTTGTATTCTATAAGTCCCTATTTGATTGGCAAGACCATTCAAGGCACCCCATCTCTACCTCCAACAAGCCCTCATGTGAAAGTAGGATCAAGTTGTGCATCCATGGACCCCTCAATGTTCTAGCCACCAATGTTTCCAATTGATATAGGGGGTTTGACCTAAGGCATTTATACCCTAGCTGAGAGATAATGCTAGGATTGAGTGATGGAGTTGATACAAGCAAGTCATAGGAGCTAAGTGAAGTAGGGTAGGAAGTAAATTGGTCATCCCTTCTTGCTAGTTATAGGCCTAATTGTCATTGTAGTGCTTGATTGCTTCTAAGTGAATAGATGCTGAAGGAAGAAAATCCCAAGGAATAATCTCAAAGCATGATTCAAATACAATATTTCATAATAATAAAGCATTCTTTTCTTTCTCTTTTGCACTTTTTCTATTATTTCCTTTCTGCATAATGTCAAATGTTACATATATTTAATGTTTGGTATATTGTCTTCTTACTCATAATGTCAAATAAAATGTATATTTGATGTTTTCCATGACATCCAAGAATGGGATGTCATAATTAGTATTGGAACAAACCACAATCCAACAACCATTCAAAACCATGGGTTAAGTACAACATGAACCTGATAATGAACCATGAAGTCATAGCATATTGGATGCATCATATGTCTATGATGTAAGCAAGAAGATATCTTTTCCTTGATTTTATGAACAATGGATTAGGAATCTACAAAAGACATAAATCCCACTGACCAATAAAATTCTTTTATGGATATCACTGACTAATTTACTTATGCCTCACCAAGATTCATCAATTGCATGAGATGTTGGTAAGACAAGGATACACTAGTCCAGGTAACTCTTATCCATCTTAATACTATAAACATTAATTGATTAAGATCATTGTTAAGTTTCTCCCAAAAGCTAGTAATCATAACCTCAATTAATTTTTTTGTTAAAGCTCACTATACTAACCAACTTAGAATCATAGTTAGAGTCATTTATAAGTCATTATGTCTTCCATATATTAACCTAGTAATTTTTTTTGGTAGAATAAGATTGTTGGATCTTTTAAAATCATGAAAATTCAATTTTATTTTTGAGCCCTAAGATTATGTCCAATGCAAAGTACTCATCAAGATGATTCCAATGCTACAAATTTTGTCAAAAATTTGAGTTATGGTTAAAGAGATATCATTCTTTTAAGGTTCTTGTTATGCATGCATTAAAACAATATTTAAAATATTAAAATATTAAATTGGTATATTATTATTTAAAAATAACAAGTGGGAGGTCATGGGTTTGACCTTGAGCCCCAAAATAATAATAATATATAAATTAATATATGTATGTATGTATGTATGTATACGCATATGTATTAACAAAAAAAATTTAATTCAAGCCACATAGCCCTATAGGGGAAGTGTCATCCTACGTAGGATGATGCTAGCCCTATAGGGGTAGCATAGCCCTACCTAAGGCCATACTAGTCCCATGAGGGTAGCATTGCCCTTACAGTGCTACCCTAATTCCAAGCACTATGCCTTGTAGTACACTGTCATTCACCATGCATCTTGCCACACTGATTTGTCCCCACTACCATATGTCAGCTACCATGCATGACCTGTCATCCCATAGCCACACTGCACACTACCTTGCCCACTGATCAACTACCACTTATCACTCTAACACCAATGATGCTATGGATCATAGGCACCCTTGGTGCTCCATAGATACCATCAATGCCATGGATCGCAAGCATCCCTGGTGCTTCACAAGCATCGATAGTGGTGTCTATCATAGGTACCTCTAGCATTCTATTGGCATCGATGGTGCCATCAATCATAGGGACCCTTGGTGCTTAGTAGGTGTCGATGGCATCACCAATGACAAGGATCCTTGGCACTCCATAAGCATCAACGTGGCCACTGATCATAAGCATTCCTAGCACTCCACGAACACCAATAGCACTATTGATCACAAGGACCCTTAGTGCTTTGTGGGCACTAATGACATCTTCAATCATAGACATCCCTGATGCTCTATGGGCATCTATGGCACCATCAATCATAGCTATCCTTGGTACTCTATAGGCACTGATGGCATTGTTGATCATAGGCATCCTTAGTGCTCAACGAGATATGATGGTGTCATCGATCATAAGCATTTCTGGCACTTCATAGGCATCAATGATGCCATTGATCATAAGCATCACTAGCATGCTCCAGTGTTGCCAATCATAGGCATAATGTTGCCTCCTTACATGGTGTATGCTAGCCCTTGCGAGGCCCACATGGACCCTTGCATGAACCTCATAGCCTACGCTAACCTGGCGTTGGTCTTATGGACCCTGTTTTATGCCACGCAACCCCTAAAAAGTGTTGCAAGAGCCCTAAGAAGGATTGCACAAGCCCTATGAAGGGTCATGGAAACACTAGAGAGGGTGGCATGAGCCTTGCAAAAGGAATTGCATAGGCCTAGGCCATGCCAACTAATGCAACCCCCTCCCCCTGTAGACTTTAACCACTATCGCACTCTTAATGCATCATCTAATGCCTAACCACCTAATCACTCAACACTTAATGCTATCACCTTGCACTACCTAATAGCCCTACACTACCTAGGCCATCATAGCTACAAGCATCACCTTGCACCTACTATCATTTTGGCCCTAATGGCAATAGAAATAGTTTCGTTAAATGATGAAAATTTGGAAATTTTTGTTACTTGACAGAAAATTCAAAGTATCTAGTGTCAAACATACTTGAGAAGAAGAATTTGAAAAAATAATTTTCAAGAATAGAATTTGGTGCCCTACTAGCTATGAGGATTAAAACTTTGTAATTAAGTGTGCTTATTCTAAAGTAGTACTGGGATGGTTGACCTCTTAGGAATTCTTATTTTTCATTCGAAAGTTCTTAAACCTCTAGAAGCCATAACTTTTGATTTCATAAGTCTTTTTTAATGAATGAAGAGTTGTTTTCTACAAATTTCATCCTTTTGGAAAAAATGGTAAATTCAAATCTACCTCATAAAACCTCAAAAATTAGTTTTCATCCCTTGCCTGATATAATGCCTAAAAACCCTCAAAAGCTTAAATTTAGCATAATTCGAGAATGCAATGTCTATTTTCAATATATGAATAGTCATTTACAATATTTTTTAACCTTCTAAACTTAATAGTGAGGTCAAATTTATCATCCAGGAATCTAATAATTTGATGATATCATGAAACTATGCCTTAGAAGTCGACAACATAAGGATAACTAATTATGCCTTGTTGGGAAAATAACCTTTGTAGATAGCATTAAGATCTCTATGACATGATTAGTTACACTACTAGAGTAAGTATCTTTAAGGGTGGTAGAGAGGATGTTAAGAATTAGATGATGTAATTATAAAATTAGATTATGTAGTTATATATTTCTAAAATTAGATAATGTAGTAATGATGTATCAATATTGAAACACCATGAAAATTTGCATGTTATAATCATTTTTCAGCATGTAGCCTTCACCCCATGAATCCTGAGGTGAAATTTCATTGTAAATGTGAAGATTGTAATCCACAAGGGGTAATCTCAAATATTTTATTCTTTTGGGATAGAAAAATGCCTCATAAGTGGTCA